>PVKA01016111.1:0-48579 GCA_004027165.1 Ctenomys sociabilis | reverse complement strand
TTTTTGAAAAATAAAAGGCCCTTCAATGTTGGTGAGCATGTGGAAAAATTAGGATCCTTGAGAGGCCGGAGAGATGGCTCAGTGAAATAAGTGCTTCCTTGGCAAGTACAAGAGTCTGAGTTCAATCTCTGGTTTCACTCCCCACCTCTCAAAAAAAAAATTAGGACCCTTGAGTGCTGTTGCTTTGAATGCAAGATAATGTGGCTTCTTTGGAAAACAATATGGAGATTCCTTAAAAATTGAAAAAAAAAATACTGTATGATCTAGCTATGCCACTTGTGGGTATTTATCCAAAAGAACTGAAATCATAATTTTGGAGTGATGTCTGTACTCCGAGTTCATTGCTGCATTGTTTACAGTGACTGAGATACAGAAACAACCTGCATATCCACCACAAAAGAATGAGCAGAAAATTACATTGCGTATCCGTGCAGTGGGGTGCCTGCTGGAGATTGTGCTAAGTGAAATGCATCAGCCACAGGAAGGCAACTGATGGCACCTGTGTAGTAACCACAGTCGTCAAACTCCCATGGATCTTCTGAGCTAAGAGCGGAATGGTGATTACAGGGCTCCGAGCGAGGGGCCATGGGGATGACCCATTAATGAACATAAAGATTTAGTCAAGCAAGATGAATGAGCTTAGAGATTGGCCGCACCGCGGTGTGCTTATCATCAATACCCAGGCATAGTGCACTTCAAAATCTGGGAAGAGGGCTGATTGCTTGTTAAGTGTTATCACGTTTAAGAACATCATCATTGGAACTTGACCTCTGTATTTATCTGGAGCTATATATTGCGATGTATATATGTATCTCACATTTAAAAAAAAAAAAAAAAAGAAAAGTAAAGACACTGATGTTCATTTCTGACTTGATGGCCTGGGGTGGGCCAGGCAGACAGGCTGCAGCTAAACCCATTTGTGGTTGTGCTCCACTTTGCTTTAAGTAGTAATCGCTCCTATTTATTGATTCCCCATCCCTGAGGACTTAGCACTTTATAGATGCTTTATTGAGCTCTCTTAGGTACTGTGAGGTAGATATTGTCATCTCCCCTTTGGGAATCAGGAGACAGAGAGGTTAAGCCACTTTCTCTGGCCACTCAGCTGGCGCTCACTAGCACCTGCTTCTTGCACAGGTGAGCCTGACCCCAACGCCCATGGTCTCGATGCTAAGTTGTGTGGCTTCCAATCACAGCGTCTCCTGGGGGGCACAGACCTGGGTACCACAAGTCCCCTTGTTTTGTTTGCCTCTCCCTCGAGCTTTATGGTCCATAATATAACTGGGACCCTGGCCTGTGCAGCCACACTGAGTGAGCACCACCCAGATGGAAGAAGAGAAAGGGTTGTGGCTTAGAATTAAGGAGGAAGACTTTTGTGCTAGGCAAAGGAGTTTGGTGTTGAGATGGGCATCTTTGAGGCAGTGGGCAACCTGCCATCATGCGTGGGTCTGTTGGGAGGCCAGAGACCCATCAGTCCCTCAAAGTGAAGTACTGTGTGTATGTGTGTGTCTGTGTGTACTTGCAAGGGGCCCTAGGCAAGAAAGGTAGGACTACCCATCCCTGATGTTCCCTTGAACCTTGAAACTGAGGGACTCAGGTGGGCTTCTCAGAGCTCAGAGGGTGGGATGGATTCTAGAAGTTGAGCTCACAGAGCCAGGGAGTTCTAGAAGGCTCTAGGTCAGTCTGGAGTCTGTCTTCCCCACTGACCAATGCTGGGTGCCAGGATCCCAGTAATATTGTGGGGGACATCTTGAGCTGAAGCAGAGATTTGGGCCACTGGGCTGTTGCTGTCATTATCACCACCACCTCAGCTCTGGTGGAGAGGACCCCTGATCAGTAAGGGCCCTATGACCTCATCCTTGAGCTGTTGACCAAGGCCTTGGGTTGGGCTGGTTGGAGAGGAGCATCCAAAAGGCAGGTGTTGGTTAGAGATGGGAGGATCCTGGCCTGGGTGGTGGTGGTTGAGGATTGCCACTGGCAGGTCTGTGATCTCTGAGTTACTTAAACCTCTGTGCCTGCTGTGAAATGTTCAGGATGGACTCACCCCGTAAGTCATTTTACATTAACAAAATCAAAACTTCTCACTGTGTAGCAAGGAACTTGGTTTCCTCATCTATAAATTAGGCTCTTAAGCCTAGTGCCCTGGAATTTCTAAGAGGATTAGATAAGATTAAGTTAGAAAATATCCAGAAAAGGCCTGGCCCAGTGTCTGAGAGATCTGAAGAGCTCAGCATGGGTGATTGTCTCTTTCCCTCCCACTCTACACACTTTAATGAGAGGGACTCATAGCTGCGGTTGCGACTCCAGTGTATTTCAGTTTAAGACAGAGTCTTAGACAGTCAAATTATATGTGCAGTCCTGGTCTCAGGATAGGAAGACAAATAAGACCCAGCAGGCCATTGTTCTTTGCACGGTTCTTTAGTGATGGAATGGCTCAGTGTATGGTAAATCCTTAGCACAAAGGGAAGGTAGAAGATCAGGGTGCTGTAGGAGTGGTAGGGCACTGGCCCACCAGGAAGGGGTCTCTGGGGAACTCATCCCTATGGTGGCCCTTAAAGTCTGAGTAATAATTAACAGTGTAGAGGCAAGGAAAGGGCTAACACTGTAGGGCTAACCTGAATGGACAGACACTGTGGCATGGGCATGACTGGGATTGAAAGTATGAGTCAAGAGAGGCTGGCAGCACTGGATTGCCCAGGGCCTGTGGCCTATGCTTAAGAAGGGTGATGACAGGTGCTAGTGAAGAGTGTCACAAGGCTGGCCTTTGAGCTTACAAAATTCATTCTGGTGCATGTGCATAGAAGAGTTTAGAAGAAGGGTCAAGGCTGGACACGAAGAGCTTTCATATAGAAGCCAGGAGGGTGGTTTGAATTTGAGAAAAAATAGTGCTCTTGGAGGAGAAGATAGTGAACAGGACTTTGGGGTTAATTGGCTGGAGAATGGGTAAAGGATGTAGTAATGGAGAAGGAGAAGCAAAGAACAACAGCCATATATATATATATATATATATATATATTTTTTTTTTTTTTTTTTTTTTTGTTTGTTTGTTTGTTTGTTTGGACAAATGAGTGGCCATAATGTTATAAACCGAGGAAGAGAAGACACAGGAAAAGCAGGCATAGGGGAAACATTAGGTCTGTTTTAGGTGTCTTGGTCTGAGGTGACTCTGGAATAACTAAGTGGAAGGGAGCCAGTTGCCTCTGAGGTCTTGAGAAAAGACAATGGAAGGTTGTCACTCTGCAGGCTGGGCTAATAATAGGATTGCCACGGAGTCTCCTGAAGTAGAAGAGGTGGAGCCTGAGGTAGAAGGCCTGGGAAGCAGCTCAGCATTTAAAGCCTGGGTAAAAGCAGAACCCACTAAGGAGAATAAGAAATAGGCAGAGCAGGCGGCCAGTCTTGGAACCAAGAGAGGCAAGGTTTCAGCACAGATGGTCAGCAGTTTGAAATGCTGTTGAGGACCCCTATATGAGGAGCTCTACAGGGAGTCGCTGGCTGGGAAAGAGCAGTTTTAGACAAGTGGTGATGATGAGGAATTCAGTGTCACTGGAAAGAAATTGGGAGGTGAGAAAGTAGTGATTTTCCTCCTAGAAGTTTGGAGGAGAGGAGTGGAGAGATCAGTCAGCACAGATAAGGGTGATTCTTGCAGCAAAGTGTGTAGAGATGGGCCCTTAACCAGGCAAGGTGCCAATACAGGCCAAGGAGGAGCAGGTAGAGGTGAGGTCCTGGTGAGGCTGGAGGAGAAGGGTGGGCTGACAGGAAAGGGTGACATTTAGACCCTGGAGGGAAGACTGTCCCCATAGCACAGAGGCACCTCATTATCACCCTAGGGTGCTGCTGATGAGGGGTTGCATGAGCGACTGGACCAGTTGTAAGTGGGATAGGGGATAAGGCAGGAAGAAAAGGAATTCTGCATGTGATCCTCTTGCTTTTCTCAGTACAGCAGGAGGAAGGATGAGCATCTGGGAGTAAAGAGGGTGGAGCAGATCTGGGTTTCATGTTCAGGGACAGTAATGATCCACACTCCCTTCAAGGGAGATGGGAGAATGCCAGCTGCATGCAAGTGTTAACACTGGTGCTCATTTTGGTTCATAATAGAAATAACAGCTAGTCTATTTTTAATGTGAAGAGCTAAGTTCCTTCATGCGTTTTCTTATTTATCCCCTTAACACGCTTGTGTGGCAGGTGTTATTAATTTCCTCACTTTATAGATGAAGAAAATGAGGCATGGAGAATGTCCAGAGTCTGATGCAGACTAAGGGACAGAGATGGGCTTTGAACTCACTGTAGAGTCACACCATTAGCCACCTTGACATGCCCAGTCATATCTGTAGGGGGTTGCACAGCAGGGATGTCCACTTCCACGTTGTGCAGCTGTTTCACATGTTGACTTTGAAGGCGGAGAGCAGGTGTGGTGGACAGAGGCTGTGAAAGCAGTGGGAAGATGCGGCAGGAAGCTGGTCAGAGAGAGATCAGAACAGACAGTGGCAAAGATGGGGAAACATCAGGTGATCAAAGACACAGGGACAATTAGGTCATGGCATGGGTGCCTGGGACAGTGTGGAGGTGTGAAGGTCATGGGGCCTGGAGAGGTGAAGGAGCCAGGAGGGTAGGGTCAGCAGGGGCTGACATCCCCAGTGGTGCTGGAGAGTAGGGAGAGCAAAGCAACAGGATGAAGGAGCTTCTAAGAAGAAGGGGTTTTGCAAGATGACAGTTTAGAGTGGTGGTAGGGATGGAGACTCCCAGGGGTCTGTGTGTAGGAGTTAGAGAACTCCAGGCTGGCAGTGTCACTTAAAATCAGGAGATCAACGCTCAGCCCTAGGAAGAAGCCCCTTGGTAATTGGGCTCAGAGATGGATTTATATCAAGATCTCTCAGCTGAACCCCTCTAGAATATCTGTTAATGGCCACACCCCAGGAAGGCCTTGGATTTTATCAGCTTTGGTCTCGGACTGAACTGTGACACTTCCCACTTGTCAGATCTTAGGCCTGGGGACTAAATAACACCCAGCATGCACTATGGAGCTCAAGTTGTGAGTTTTCTCACTCTTTCCTCAGTGGCTAGGCCATGGTAGAGTTGGGTATGAAAGAAAAGGAAGGGGCTGGGTCTTGGGGACCTTCTCCAGGGTCTTGGTAATAAGGCTGGTGTTTTCATGGAGAAGGCAGGGGGGGCTGAGGTGCCCTGTTGGAACCTCCTGTCCATGCTCACTCCTCTTTCTCAGATACCTGGCCCTTTCTCTTCCAAGGAAAAGCGGCTCGTGAGTGGATGATCAGTTGCCTTCCACCTTAAAGTCCAGCTTTAGCCTTGGGTATGTGGGGCTTCGCCTCTGCCACCCACATGGAAGCCAGAAGGAGCTGGGCTCCCAGCAGCCGGCTCTGCCCTCCTGTGATGGCGCTGCTGGTCCTTGCCTCTCTGCTCACCTCCAGTGATGCCAAGGTCTACAGTCGCTGTGAGCTGGCCAGAGTGCTTCGGGACTTCGGCCTGGACGGCTACCGGGGATATAGCCTGGCTGACTGTGAGAACCCTTTTACCTTGCTGGCTACTGGCCTCTGGCTCTTCTCTCCCTCTGCTTCCTCTCTCAGTCCTTCCTGTTCAAGGGGTGCGATCTCCAAGGGAAGCTTTTTGAAGTTTTAAAACCAAGTGTCAATGAGACAATAGAGAAGGCTCAACCTGGAGTTAAACACACAGTGGACAGGCAACAAGGCCAACTTATAACTGTCCCTTCATTTTTCTCCAATGGCAAAGCGAGGAGCCAAAGAACAGACCAGCTTATCCCAGTGGACTTAATCATGGACATCAGGGGCAGATACCCTTACTGAAATTTAGGAAGCAAATTGAACAAATCAGAACTATCAAACTTTTCAAGGTGGTGGCAGCTTTGGGAAGCTGTCTGTGAAGTGTAGCCACATTCAGACATATTTTTAAGTTTCTTTGGTTTATCCCACCCCTGTCTTCCTAGTCCTGCCTCTAAAGATCTAGGTCTGGTAAATTAACTTGAGAAACACATTGGGCCTTACTGTGTGGCGAGCAAGGAGAAAGTGTGAAGATTGCTAGCCCAAGTGTTCTAAGACCTGAGATCCAGTCCCATCTCCTGCTATGTGGTAGCTGTGTGTGTTCTTGGGGAAGTCACTGTACCCTTTTGAACCTCAGTTGGTCCATTTGTAGAACAGGTGGGATGGCATCTGCTCTGGTCACTTTGAGGTGGGTGAGGCTGTAGTATGTGGGACCTGTGCTGTGAACATGCTGGTCTTCAGTGGTCTGGCAACCTAACGTCAGGTCCATGTCTGCCTGCGCAGGGGTCTGCCTTGCTTACTTCACAAGTGGCTTCAACACAGGCGCTGTGGACCATGAGGCAGATGGAAGCACCAACAATGGCATCTTTCAGATCAACAGCCGGAGGTGGTGCAAAAACCTCACCCCGGACTCCCACAATCAGTGCCGGGTGTACTGCTCAGGTAGGATGGGCCTGTGCCTTGGGCTGGCTAGGGTTGGGCCTTACAACAGGGTGGGCTTATTTCTAGTTCATTTTGTTCCCCCTGCCTTTATGCCTGAAAACAGGTCTCCCAGGAGATAGATACGTAGCAAGCAATGAGGGTGGGTACTCCTCGAGTCTGGTAATGAGGTCCCACCTGGGAGGTGGGTCCTGGAGCTAGAGGACGGAGAGGGATAGGGGAGCACCTGTGTTTCAGAGACTGGGAGAAGAGGGGAGGTGGGAGGAGCAGGGGCAGGGGTGGGAAGAAGAACAGGAAGAAGAAGAAGAGGAGCAGGAATAAGAGGAGAAGGAGGAAGAGGAAGAGGAGGAGGAGGAGGAGGAGGAGGAGGAGGAGGAAAGAAATGGAGGGAGAGAGAAACATTCTGGTTGTCCAGCTCTGCCCCTTGTCCCCTCACTGTGTTTCTCTCCCTTCCACCCCAGACTTGTTGAACCCTAACCTCAAGGATACTGTGATCTGTGCCATGAAGATTGCCCAAGAGCCCCAGGGTTTGGGCTATTGGTAAGTAGCTTGGCATGAAGCCTTTTTTTTTTCAAAGAAGTGTGAACAGGACTGTGGTTAGCAGCAGGACTTTAGCCTTTAGCAAGCACCCATTTTGTTCCAGGCACCACTGTGTCCTTCACAACTCTTTCCTGTGATGGGATTTGCTGCCATTGAGGTGTTTACGGATGGCACCAAGCCTCAAGGCGAAGTCATTCACTGGCAGTTACTCAACTACAGAGCTGAGCCCAGCTTCTTCAAGATTTGCCTGTTCTATGATGCCTGCTTTAAGGTTCTGCAGATCAGGGTCTAAGAAGACTCTAATTTTTTTTAACCTATGGCATCATTTATGTAAAAACTAAATTTTCTATAAAGTCCAATATGTATAGAAGATTAAAGAACAGGTTCTCTACCTGAAGTAGAGGTGGGGCTTCAGAGATCCCCACTTTCAGCCTCCTCTTTTCCCATCTCCTCCCCACAAGGTGGCTGTGAAGTTGGCAAGAGAATTGGATGAGCTTTGCATGAGGCACTGGATGAGCTGGTTGGTTCAGGCAGGTGCCTCTGAGTCAGGTGTGCCACAGCTGCCCAGCTTCCTTTGATGGGAGTTTCCTAGTTTCCAACCTTCCCTATACTCACACTTTTGGATGGGAAAACAACAGGTTGGGGACAGTGTCTGGGGGATGGAGGATCCAGGACTATGGACAGATGGGCACTATAAGGCTGGGAAGGAAATGTGGGACCCCTAACTATTGGTTCAAGAGTAGAAAGGAGGAGGAGCTGGTAGAGGCAGGGAAGAGGGAGACTGCTTGAAGGTTTTTGCAGGAATCTCAGGGAGAGATGTAGGGTTTTGACAGGGACAGATGTACAGGTGAGGGATGCAAGAGGAACTGGACATGATGGGCTGTTGGAAGAACACAGGGACAGGTGATATGCAACCCAGGAGGAAGAGGAAGAGGTGTGAGTGACTATGAATCTAAGGAAGATTTGGAGATGGGCCCTGAAATGGCCACCACTCTGGATACGTATTGGTGTGAGCTGGTAAAGGAACCAACTCAGATCAGACAGGCTCTGCTGAACGTAACCCATGTCCAGCACATCAGGAGAGATTCGGCCTTAGAGGAGAGAGACATGATGTCATTGGAAGCCAAATGGATGGATTTGGAGATCATCATTAATTGAAATAAACCAAACTTGGAAAGCCAAGTACTACATGCTTTTCCTAAAATGTGGAATCTTAAAAAAAAAAAAAATGAGAGGAAATAAAAGTAGAAAGGAGACTATTATTAGAGAAAAGGAAGCAAATCAAGGGGAGGAAGAAGATATAAGGAAGAGTAATAGATGGATCTGATTAAAATATGTTATATGCATGCATGAAAATATCACATTGAAACTCAATATTTTATATAACTAATATGCATTAATAAAATAAACAATTCAATGGGGAGAGGAGAATGCAGGCTCAGGCACTTGAGGCCTGGGGCCACTACTCTAGGATAGAAGAAATTTTCCCTCATGGGTTAAATAAATTTTGAAAAAAGCTCTATTTTCTACACTAGGAGCAAATTCCTGGCCTGAGAACCCCCGAGAGGTGGCTGAGGCTAACCACAGGAAGGGGCTCCAGAAGATGGAAGGGAGGCGCATCTTCATTCACGGTGTACACTTGGGCTGAGAACTCAGGTGTGCCAGGCTCAGGGCTGGTGTCAGGCTTGTGAAGGAGCTGAGACTTGTCTTCACCTTCAAGGACCTTAGTCTGCTGGAAGAGACAGCGAGGCCAGTTTACCTCTCTTGTTGATAGATTTATAGGAGTCTTTTGGGGGCACTCTTGATGGCTCTGTGACCTCCACATTATAGAGAACAGTAGTTATTAGAACTTGGGACTCCTGAGAATTTGGGATCTGTCTTACTTTTTACTCGTTGCTGGGACAAATACTCTATACGCAAAATGAAGGAAAGAGAGGTTTATTTGGCTCACAGTTGCTGGAGGGTTCAGTCCATATTCCACTGGCTCCAAGGCAAATAACAGCAGCTCATGGCAGCAGAAAACAATGAAGAGGAGAGAAGGAGCAGCAGCTGCAGCATCCGCCAAGCCTTTCTTCCTTCTATGTTGACTGCGAAGATTGGCACTCCAGGGTGAAGATCGGAGCTTCTCCAAAGTGGCACAGCTGCGAAGGTCAAGCTCCTCTGAGGACTGGGACTTCTCAATGGAAGTGGAAGCGGGGTAGGGTGGCAGGAAGCCTTCTTTAATTCCTGGGCCCTGCCCACCTGCAGGCACTCTGGAAGGATGGGGGATCTAACCTGGTCCCTGCACTTGCCAAAGTAGGCACTTTTTGTCTGTTGATCTGTCTTGCCAGCCCTAGATAGAGAATTTTGAAAGGCCATTCTCTTCCTATACATTCTTCTTTCTCTAGAGACTTCTTTGCTTGCTCACACAGTTTACTTGTCCCTCCGCCCACTTCCCGGGACCCTTCCCCAGCCTCTCTTCTGGTTCAGAGCCAGTGTCTCCTCCTGACTCTCAGCAGTGCCTGGGGCTGCAGCTGATGTGGTCTCTGCTTATTTTCTGTCCTCAGGGAGACCTGGAGACGTCATTGCCAGGGTAAGGACCTGAGCGACTGGGTGGATGGCTGTGAGCTTTAGGAGTCTCCCTGGAATGAACCAGGCCACGTACAGCAGCATGGGAATGTGGCCCAGACTTGGGAAGACAAACTAATTAATAAAATATAGTTTAACATAAGCATGGCTCTGAGCAGTGTGTGTGTCTGCAGGTGCTGAGTTGAAGTCGTAGCCTCTCATTGTTTCCTCTCCTCTTCTGGAGTGGGCGTCAGGTATATGCCATAAGCCTATCTCAGAAAGCTTGCCGCCGTTCCCGGCGACCTTGGCAGGTGGTCAGTGCCTGCCTTGCCTACACTGGGTAACATTTTGCTCGGGTTGCCAGATTTAGCAAGGCAAAGCAAATAAACAAACAAGAATAATAAAAATAGGATACCTTATTGAAATTTAGGTTTTAAATAAACAAATGATTTTAACTGTGTGTTCCCAATATTGTATGATCACAGTTACATTTAAAAATCACTTTTAGCTGGGCATGGTGGCCCACGCATGCAATCCTGGCACTCTGGAAGGCTGAGGCAGGAGGACTGCAAGTTTGAGCCCAGCCAGGACAACTTGGTGAGATTCTGCCTCAAAATAAGTAAAATATCATCTGAGGGTAGTATTGTGCAAAAGTCCTAGGTTCAATTGTCAGTACTGGAAAACAAATTTACTTGTGTATATTACATTCAAATGTAACTAAAAGGGGCCAGGGAGGTGGCTCAGTTGAATAAGCGCTTCCCTGGCAAGCGCAAGGGCCTGAGTTCAATCCCCGGTTCCACCATAAAAAAAAAAAAAAAAAGAAAAAAACAAATGTAACTGAAACATCCTATATTTTACCTAGTAACTCTAGTTGGATCTAGTTTTGTGCGCCTCTTACTTGTTTAGTAAGGTCCTTGGGACATTTATTTCTTTGGCTCTGCTGGCAAATGGTGCCCACGGTGCCCTGGGCCTCTGGTGCATACTATACTATCACTATGCCAGCGACTGCAGATGCAGATGCACTTGACCCTCTTCAGAGGTGTCAGCATCATCCGGTGCTTTGCTCCACAGTGCCCTCTAGAGGTGGAGGTTCAAGCGTCACTCACTGTGAAGGTGTGTCACTTTCCAGATAGGATAGGGAATGTATGCTGCTGACCACTTCCAGGAGGCTGGGGGATGGGCTGTGGCATGGCTTTTGTGGTTTGCTGGTGCAGTTGGCTGCCTTTCCCAGTGTGTGGGGAGCTTGGAAGAAGGCAGTGTTGCCCCCCCATTGACAGGCAGCCAAGTGTCTGTTTACCTGGGGTTCCTTGTATCTGAAAAAGGAAGGTGGGCGGAGTCTCATTGGGGTGGGGGCAAGAGCAGCTGCCATGGTGATGAGGTGATGTGTGAGTAGGCTGAATCTGGAGCTTGGACAGTAGCTTTCTCTGGACAGGCTTTAATAGCACCTGTATGTACTAGTTGTGCCATGGCTGGTGACTCTTGGGGAGAATGCTACCATGTCACCCATCACCCCATCCTCACAACTGACCCGAGATCTCTGAATGCCACCAGCATGATCTGGTGGCAGCTCGTGTTCTTCTCACTGTTGTTCTTGTCAAGGCAATGGCAGAAGGTGGAAGCCACTTGTATACATGAGCAGAGGTGGAAGACTTCATTAAGAGAAGGGACATCAGTGACTGATGGATCACTGAACAAAGGTAGTGACTGACTGCTGTCTCTCTAATGCTAAAACAAATTCTGTGTGCCTACTATGAGCCATGCACTCTCTAATTTAGATACTAGAGCAGTAACTGCATAGTCATACCTTTATTATCCTTGTTCTACAGATACAGTGACAAAGATGCACATGAGACACATCTACACCTGGGTCAGTACGACTCTGTGTGTGCTCTCTTGTCACTACTTTTTAAGGGAATTGCTGATGTGGGTTGCTTGAGCAGAGACCAGGGTCTGTTCATCTTTGAGTGATCCATGTTCTCTGCTTCCTCTGCAGACTTCTGGGCCTGAGGTCTGGTTATGTCTGGGAAAAGAGCCCAGGAGGAGGAGAACTGAGGCTTTTAGGTCCAGAGGGAGAGTTGACAAAGGAGGCTCTTGACTGGCACAATGGTCTTAGAGACTCTGCAAGGAAGGGCTGGGCTGGGGTCAGGCGTGGTCAAGGGACCCTGAAGGCCTGGGCTGAAAGATTGAGCAGACGTGGGTGGAAATGGAGAAGGAGTCACCAGGGGAACATAGCCTACCCAAGCCAGGAAGGGCTCACCTGTGGTGGGGGTTCAACAGCGAACAGGCCCACTGGAAAGGAGAAGCCCAATAGTGCTAGACTCAGAGCCCTGTTGCTAACAGCAGTGCTTGGGTCCATTTGGGTGACCAGGTGTTATCCTGGTGTCTCCTTTCTTATGTATCACTCTCTCATCCTCATTCAAATCTTGAAAGTCCTGTCTATTTTACTTTCTTAATATCTTTGGAAACTGTCCCTCTTTCCTACCATCATAGAGCTGCTTTAAGCCAAGCCCTCATTACTTTATAATTGGGACAATTGCAATGGCTTTCTATCAGTGTGTCTCTTACCCTTGTCCTTTGCCATCATCTCTCTCTGCCTTAGAATGATTCTCTGTCTCTGTCTGTCTGTTTCTGTCTGTCTGTCTGTCTCTCTCTGCATTCATCCTGACCCTGATAGCTTTTCTCACCTTCAGGTTGAAGCTCAATTTCTTTGGCTCTGTATACAAGGTCTACCACGACCAGGGCTTAACCGACCACTATAGATTTATCCATCAACCATGCGGAGACATTTGCTCAGCTGGTGTGGATGCTGGCAGGGAGGCCCCTGAAGTAGCATGCTGCTCCACACTTTCCTCCATTGTTAGCATTGTTCTCTCATTCATTAACCCCAGCCCATAAAGTCTGCCTGTTGGATAAATGGGCTGTTCTACTGCAGGGCCTTTGTACCTACCCCTTTTGCCTTTCTAGAATATCACTTCCTCAGATCTTTGGGTGGTTATTTTTCTTTGATCAGAATTTATCTCTATTTTACTTCTTCAGAATGACTCTCTGACCACTATAGCATGTGCTAAATGGTTTCATGCCTATCTGAACTCATTAAATTGTTAGTGCCACGAGGGCAGGACATTTGAGCCGCCTTACTCTCCCCAGCATCTAGAATAGTGGCTGGTACACAGTACTCAACAAAGTCATGAATCTGTTGAGCATACAATTAATGTGTGAATGAATGGTAGGCCTTTAGCTAATGTTTTTAGAACCAGTTGATGAATGAGTCCTGATGCCTTTCAATATGCAACAATTCATTCACTGGCATTGCTTAGCACTACCTGTGTGCCACAGGACCATACTCTCCAGGAGACAGATTTGAGATGGGCTTTTCCATCTCTTTTGCACTGAGTGGGATGAATGCTCCAGGGATGCCTAGCTTTCCAAGGTGCTGCCTTTCTCTTCCTGTATGTGCAGGTGAGGCGCGGGGGGTGGGGGGGGTGGGCTCTTGGCAGCCGAGGGAGGCTTTGCTAATGTTCTTCCTGAGTGGAGTCCGGTTGCGCTGCCTGTGTGATACATGGCTTTAGCTGGGTATGGTTGATTTTTCCCACTCTGTGCACTGGCCAGAAGCTTCCAGAATGTGGAGGCTGGCCCAGGCAGAGGGAGCCCAGCCTTTCCTGAGCTTGGGTGGTACATGTGCCACCACCTCTTTCTCCTGTGCCAGATATTGCAAACTGAGCATAGACCTCTATCGTACTGAGCCAGAATGTTCGAGGAATCCTTGACACTCCAATAGCAGGAGTCGGCGTGTAGTGGTGGAGGGACCTCTTTGTCATCTGCGACCTACCATGGGCCAGGCATCTGACTCTACCTTCACAGCAAACTGAGGAGGCAGGTGGTCATTCCACTTCTGGAAGAAAACTGTTCTTCAGAGAAGTTCTAGAGGAGTGATGGCACTTGTGTCACAGTGAGCACACAAAGCCCTCTCTGTTGTACAGGCCCTGAGTCACCCCAGCAGCTGAGCATCAGACAGCAGTTGTTTTTTTCTAAGCTGAAACCTCAGTATTCAGGTGTTTCTTTCTTTCTTTCTTTCTTTTTTTTTTTTCAGAACCCGGGATTGAACTCAGGCCCTTGTGCTTGCCAGGGAAGCGTTTATTTCATTGAGCCATCTCCCCAGCCCCAGTATTCGGGTTTAATCACAGTGTTAGCACTTTATAATAAACAAGTGGGGTTGGGGTTGCAGTTTTGGTAGTAGGTTCGCTGTCACCGTTCTGGCGCTTGCCCAGGATGTCCCCGTTGGAGTGGCTGGGATTTGGATGGG
This sequence comes from Ctenomys sociabilis, assembly GCA_004027165.1. Lineage (NCBI taxonomy): Eukaryota > Metazoa > Chordata > Mammalia > Rodentia > Ctenomyidae > Ctenomys > Ctenomys sociabilis. The sequence continues at coordinate 34,743 of PVKA01016111.1, read as the reverse complement.
GCTGCACAGCTGCAAAGGTTGTGCTTTCTCTTCAGTACATCCCAGCCTCCATTGTCGGACCAGCACATAGATTCTCAGTGCCTCTGCCCAGGCAGAGTCTAAGCTTCTTGAAAACAAGGTGAGCCTTCATGACAGACAACCCCTAGGTGTCCAGCCCAGTGCCTGATATGCAGAGGACAGGCAGAAAATTCTCACAGAGTGACAAGTTCAGGGCACAGATCCCAGTTCTTTGTCCCGCTGGGTCTTGGTGTCGCTCTCCTCTAAGGCTGACTGAACTGCGTATGAATTGGTGCCCGCCAACCAATCACTTTGTATTAGGCCTGTGTTAAATTGGCTATAATTCCTTTTGAAAAGAAGCTATAGAAGTCTGAATCACATTAAAGACAAATGACCCGTAAGGGTGGTAAGTTAGCTGACTAAGCATAACAGAGAGAACAGGTTCAGGCAGGAAAGAAATCCAAATACCCCTTCCCAAACTCTTAACTCATAGCCATTTTCAGGGTGTGGGCTTTTTTTTTTTTCTAAATAAATGAAAAGCTACCATAACTGGTTAGAAAGAAATGACATGCAACAGTGGGGCTTGTTGGGAGTCAGTATTAATTGGAGGGCATTGCACATGCTTTTTCTGGTTGCACTGGGGACAGTGGTCACATCCTTGAAGAATCAGCCTAGAGGAATCTCTGCAAAGGAGATGCCACAGTACAGAGGTCCCTACCCTTCAAAGATCTTCATGAGCAAAAAAAAAAAAAAAAAAATTATGGAATTACATTCCAAGAGTTCTGTTCATATTCATTTTCTGCTCATTCATTCACCCTGCCATCTGTGAGAATGTGCTAGCTCTCGAGCTGCTGCAGGTGGGGAAACAGAGGCTGCCAAAGGTTTAAAAAAAAGTAAGGGAGGAAAAAAAAACCCTCAACACTGATCAAATCTTATCCCATTTTTTTCTTCATGTAAATTGAAAAATGACAGTCATTATGTCATTTTTGGAGAAGGCGCATTGGTTTTTTTTTTTTTTTTTTTTTTTTTTTGTAGTACTGGAGGGTTCTTTTAAGAGGGCTGCTTAGAGTTTTCTTGACCAAGGAAACATCAGATGGTACCAGAGGAGCGAGCCTCAGAGGGTCTCAGATGGGCTCTGGGGCACCTGTTCTCAACATAGCCCCATAGACAACAGTTAAGAGGTGAAATCATCCACGAAGAGGATTATCTGTTCGGCTCCACTCTTCTGTTTTTGTACAAAGGATATGGAGGCCTGGAGAAGAGAAATTGTCCAGTCATGTTTATTGCAAGAATAGAATAGAAACTCATCTAGCACTTGTAATGCAAGCAGGGAATATTGTTGTACAGAAGACCATGAAAGAAGAGATCAGTTTCCCATTGAAAAAAGGCACCCAATAGTACTTTTGGTACTCTGTCCAAAGCATTTCATAACCTATTGCTTAGCTCTTAACAATAAATAAGCATGAGATTTATCAAATGCTACACAGAATCATCCACTGGATTAAAGTGCCCGCAAGCAGGTGCAGGGGCCAGGGGTCTGATCCCAGGGCCTGCTGTGCCCACCCTGCCCCAGGGCCTGCTGAGATGGTGATTGAGACTGGGCGTGGTGGCGTGAGCCTGTAATCCTAGCTCTTGGGAGGCTGTAAAGAGACATATCACTGTGAGTCTGATATAGTAATGAGGCCCTGAACACCCTGTAAAGCCTTCTCTTAAAAAAAAAAAAAAAAAAAGCTGAATCAGCAAGAGTCTCCTCCTCCCACGTGCCCGCAGGTGAGGTTAGGTCTTACCCAGGTTCATGCTCCCTTATCCCATACTCACCTTGGTTGCTTAGGCCAGGGATGTATATCTGTGCAAAAAGATTCCATTTACTGAGTAGCAGGCATCTTGAACAAGATGGAACAAATCCATTAGCTCAAAATAACAAGCCTTGGCTTGGAAAATGTTTTGATAGACTTTTGGGGGATAGAGGAAGGAGCTTGAAGCGCTGGGGCCATGAGGTCCTTTTATAATGGTGACCAGGCCTTTCCTTTCACCCCTCAGTGGTCACTGGGACACTTTTCCCTGGCACTTCTTTGCTAGGGCTCCCTGGGCTGGGACCGAGGTCCAGGCCCACAAACTACTGGGTGCCTTTTTTCAATGGGGAAATGATCTCCTCTTTCATGGTCATCTGTACAACAATATTCCTTGCTTGCATTTCAAGTGCTGTGAGGCAACAGGCCTGGCACCTAGCAGTCAAGTTGAATGAATGGAGGCGCCTCAATGGGTCTTCCTGCCACCCCACCAAGCCCCAGGCTCATTCTGTGCAGCATGGGGTCTGCCCTGGCTGTGTAGAGATCAGAGCTGGCTGAGCTTCCCCGGAAGAAGGATGTTCCTTGCTCACTGTCACCAGGGAGCTCACTGAGGCGACCTCACTGAGGTTCCCAGTATGGGCAGAGTCCCTGAACCAAAATCTCAGAGGTTATGGAAGAAGCAGGAACCAGGTTTCTCCTTGGGCCACTGGGGTCAGGTGGTCTGAAGTGAGCTTTCTGACAGGCTCCCACATATAGGGGATGGCCTGTGCCTTCCTCATGCCTCTCGAGAGCATGCATACCTCTTGCCAGGAGCCCATCTGCAGAGACCCTTTGGAGCCTGTGGTCTCCCTCTCCTTGGTGCCCACGGCTCCAGCTTCTCACTAGGCATGCTCGTGTTTAAAACTTTCACAGAAATAGCTCCAGGCTGGAAAGGGGAAAATAAAATAACTCTGGTGTCTCTTTGCTAAAAACAACAAAGCAACAGCCTGTGAGCAGCCAACTCTCTCAGCTTGGGTATCACAGGAAGCTGCGTTTCTTCCACTTGCCTCAGTGGTGGCAGCCTTGTCGTGGGCTTCCCGTCTGAGGTCATGTGCCACTCAGTACTGTAGCTGACTTTCTGAGGCCACAGGGAACCGAGCCTTGTGGCTGGACTTATGCTGTTACCCAACTTCCAATCTTTGTGTCATTGCTTGGGTCACTTCTAAAGACATGACACACACCTCAGTGTGACATATCTCCTCTGTCTATACAACTTCTCTGTGTCTTCACTGAAGAAGTGCTTGTGCACAGTTACTCATGGAGATGATAAGAAGCACTCTGCCATTCGCTGGAATTTGTTATTGTATCTTTTTTTTTTTTTTTTGAGACAGGATCTCACTATGTAGTCCAGACTAGACTTGAACTCACTATATAGCTCAGGCTGACCTCAAACTCATGGCAGCTCTCCTGCCTCAGCCTCCTGAGTGCTGGGATTAGGCCTGCAGCACTACATCCAGGCTATATTGTATCTTTTGTCAACAACCAATTAATTTTCAGAAGTTGACTACTGATTTGCTCTTTTGAATTTCATATATATATGTATATATCGTATACACAGTATATATACACACATATATCATATATATAGAGTTTCTTCTTTCTTTCTTTCTACCTACCTACAGGTTTAACTATATAGTCCTGGTCAAAGCTAAAGAACGCCAAGACCCCTAAATCAGGAGGGATAGATAGATGGGGGCCCGAAGCAACCCAAATATGTCCAAATATTCTTTTCTCCATCACAAATTGATCTCCCTTTTTGTTGCTGTTTCCTGAAAGGAAGCCAGAAATCCGATGAAGCGGTTCAAATTGCAACTTAAGCTATAGATTTTTAACAAATTTATGAAGCTGTTAAGCTAGAACAAGGCGGAAGGATTAAATAGGCTACTAACTATTGGAACAGGCCTTTCATTTGGCTCCTGTCCCCCATAGGAGCAGTCTAAGGCCACCATTTAGGCCCCGCCTTTCTGCAGCTGACAGTCTAGGCCCCTGCAGGACATTCTAACGTGGGATGTAGCGAGGTCCGAATTTGTGTCTGGAGGTGAACTCCTATCCTCTGGCAGTCTGGAAGAATGATCTCATTCAGACTTCCTTATCTTTTGTGAGTGTTGCGGTTTGTGTGTAATTGTCCCCGCAAAGCCTCATATAAGTCATGAGGCACACAGGGCTGGAGGAACATCCAGTGGCTTGAGGGGTGGGGCCAGAGGACCAGGGCGGGGCTTGAGGGGCGGGGCCAGAGAGGTTCAAACTTAAACTGGCAGCATGAGCTCTGCCTCCCCACCCCCAGGCCTGTGGTCTCCTGGAGGTGTGGAGCAAGTCATCCTGGACACGGAGCGTCCTCTCCTCTAGACCCGGTAGTGCAGGGTGGTGGCGTCAGTGATTAAGGCTGCCTCATGCAGAGAGGAGATGGTTGGTGAGGACGGAGGGGCTGACCCCCTCTCCTGAGCAAATAAGGCTCTGAGGTCCTGCTATGCAATTCAGGCTGTTTTAAACTATGAAACCTCCAGTAACTGTGAGTTAAATAAACCTTTCCTTCCCTCATTTCGAGTGTCTGGTATTTGTTCCAGCAACGAGAGAAGAGTAAGAAGTTTTCTTGGGAGGTCAACAAATGGAATTGGGAACCTGGGAATTCAGAGTATAGTGCCCAGCTACTGACTTATTGGGGGACAATAGGCCAGTTTCTCCCCTCCTTCTTGGAAAGAAGATGCAGCTTGAAGGTCCTGTGGTAAGCAGAATAGTGCCCCTAAAGATGCCCACACCTGGGCTGGGGAGATAGCTCTCAGTGCCTGCTTGGCAAGCATAGGGACTAGGTTTCAATCCCTGGTACCACATGCCCAGCCACTGAAATTGGGGGTGGTGGTGCATGCCTGTAATCCCAGCACTGGGGTGGGGCTGAGACAGGAAGATCACTATGAGTCTGAGCTGCATAGTGAGACCCTGTACCAATTAATTAATTAATTAAAAATTAAAAAAATGATATCCTAATCCCTGGAACCTGTGTCTAGGCAACCTCACATGATAAAAGGGACTTTGAAGATGTGCTAAATTAACCCAACAGAGAGGGAAAGTCTCCTGGGTTATCTGATAGGCTCAACAGAGTCACAAGGTAATGTTCAGGGCAGGAGGGAAGGAGGAGACAGGTCTGAATTTGAGGGAAATGTGATGGTGTGTGTGTGGGAGAATGGCAGAGCAGGGGATGCAAGAAGGACTCGACTCCTGATGCCTGGAAGGGGCCTTGGTTCTGGAAGGTGGGTGGCCTCCAGAGGCTGAGAGGAGGAAAGAAAGATTGTCCAAGGGCTGCCTGGTCTTACGGACACCTAGATTTTAGCCTAGTGAGAACCATCTCAGACTTCTCACCTATAGAATAGTAAGACAATACCTTTGTGTCACCTTAAACCACAGAGTGGGAATTTGCTAACCCAGTGATGGCAGACAACACAGTGTCCTTGCCAGACACTGCACTCTTTGTAAGGATTAAAGCCCAGCTTCATGAACAGCTGAGGCAACCCCAGCTGAGAGTGCCTGGGGAAGGAAGCACAGGGTCCTCTGGCCCAGCTGCTCTCTGCAGTTCCAATGACTTCTGGCTCCCTGCCATGCTGGTGTGTGAGTGTCATAGGTACTTGCCACTTGTCCCGTTGAGTGGGGGAGGTGATCCTGTCACAGCACACAGAGTCTGAAAGGGCTTCAGGAGATCACCTGGGCCTGCATCTTCCCTTCATATACACATTGTGTCCATCCTCAAATTGAGAAGCTGAGCCCAAAGAGGGACAAGGTCTCACTGTAGGCCCATAGCTAACAGAGAAAGGGAGGTCATGGGTCAGGACTGCTCATCCTGGGATGGCGTGCTTTTCGATACATCACTTGGGGTAATTGCAGCAATAACTTTTCTTTGTGTTTGTGCATCCTTAGGAGAGGAAGGTGGGGAGGGGAAGAAGAATGAGAAGGAGGAGAAGAAGGAGGAGAAGATGGTAGTAGTAGGAGAATAAAGAGAAGAATATTAAGAAAAAAGAGGGGTGAAGAGGAGGAAGGAGAAGAAGAGGAGGAAGGAAACAAGAGTATAGATAGTAGGATCAAGCCCCGAACACTGGTCTGGCCAGAGCTTCCTGTGTCTGTGTGTATGAAGGAAAGCCATAAGAGACGGTCAGCCTTCCTTCACTGTTTTTGGGAGAGCCTGATTGAGAGTGGTTGAGTTGGTGGGCTCAGGTGACTATTATGGGACTAGCATGGTGTCAGGACAAGGGCTCTGCTAAAACAGGAAGCTTTCATTTGTTACCAAGAAGCTTAAAAGGTCACACCCTCTGTGACCTGGAGAGGCATCTATCTATCTCCTGGCTGCCTGGACACCCTCTTAGGAACATGGAAGCAAGGTTGCAAGGTGACTTGTAGAAGGACAAGGTGAGTAGGTGTGATGAGGAAGAGGAGGACTGTGGGGGAGAGATAGGCCACAGTCTGGGAGGAAGACCGAGCTGGGAGCCTTTGTCCAGCCCCAAGGCACACAATGGGTTGGCTGTAGTCAGGGTCACAGAGAGAAGGCAGAGGGCCTAGGAGACCCTTGATGGTTTTCAGGTGTGGGTTGTCTGTCTCTCCCACATGGTCTGGGATGACATCCTGCACAAGACAGCTGAGATCTGTTAGTGGGTCAAGAGGTCATCAACAAGCCTGTGATCAATCATTTTCATGAGACTTATGCGTTAATACAGAGTGTATATGTTTTGCAAAGGGAGGTTCTATGGCATGAAATGTTGACTACATATTAGCAGCTTTGGCCCGGCTGCTCTAGCTCTTTGCTAAACTCAGGGACAGAGACCTGGATACGAAGAAAAGGCAGAAATGACACAGCCATTTCCACAAGACCAGCTTTTAATATGACTGTGATTTGAAGCACGAATAAATAAACTCCAAAGAAAATGGAAAAAACCAAACCAAATCTCAGAACATCGAAACCCAAAATGATAAAACGAAGCCAAACAAAATAAACCTCCAACAGACAAACAAAAAACTCCCCCAAATAAAAAAGAATCAGACTGTACAAGCTGTGTCATAGGGAGAGAATGATGTAGCTCCACAGATGGATACTGGGAACACCCAGGTCACTGTGTCACCTTCACTGGTGCTGGGGTTGGGGGGAGGTTGGTGCTGGTCACCTTCAGTGCCAGATCCCCATGGCCCAGTTGTTGGGGGGGAGGGGTTGGTGGACAGATTAAGAACCTTCACAAACTACACAAGGATCCAGCATAGTCGAGTTCTGTGATTTCCCTCTCGATCGTGCAGTTTTGACTCCAGCCTGGCCTCACAGGCCAGTTGGAATCTGGTCCCACTGCACACAGGCCAGTGTGGACACTGGAAACCACGTGGAGGAGCCGTGGACAAGACAGATGGAGAGTGGCGCTGTAAGAAGTCCGAGCATGCAGGTGCTTTATACATCTGGCAGTGAGATGTGATGGCAGGTTGGTTCTGGGACAGTTCCAGAGTGTGACTCATCTCTCCTACGAGGGACACACAGCAGGGCCCAGGGACTCTTCTTCATATCAGACGTGGCTGGAGCGAGGTTTGGTAGAAGTTTGCAATGTGTGCATAGGGGGCTCTTGCTTCTTTCCGTCATCAGGGGCCATTCCACCTGAGCTTGCTGTCCCCTGTCCTGGGTCTTGGGCCTTAAGGTCTGTTTGGAGGGTGCTGGGTAGCCTGAGCGGTGTCAGCAGGCGATCTCCTCCAGGGTGCCCAAGGCTGTCTGCAGGGGCACATTCACAGTGTGGCTGATAGTTTCAGAATGGTTTGGCATCGTGTCACAAGTACTCTGCAGGGGAAAGGAAGGTGTGTGTCAGTCATTCATTCAGCAAAAATTCATTGCAGAATCAAACAGAGAGGGTTGAAGCTCTTACAGTTCAGGATTGGAGCTGATCAGAGTTTTAGGTTGAGGGCCCCAGGGAGGAGTAGCTGTGAGTCCCTGAACAGAGGGAAGCTGATATGGTTCTGAGTCTTCAGGTGGCTGCAGGCGGCAGCACGAAGGTCAAGAGGGATGGGAGCAGGGAGATTAGCCAGGAGAGTGTGCCAGGAATTTCGGGGAGATATGATATGGACAGGTGTGTGTATGGGGGAGCAGGATGGAGGGCTGCCATGGTCCCAAGATATTTTGAAGGTAGAAAAGCAGGTGAGGGTACAGAGGTAGCCACCAACTGCTGAGCACTTCCTGTCACTAGATTCTGTGCTGATCCATTTATCAGCGTCATCTGTCTTAATCCCATGACAACCCTCTGAAACCCTATGATCTTATGCAGATGCTCAGTGAAGTTTAGTGACTTGAATTCCCCAGCTAGGAAGTAGAGAACCTGGGATTCAGCCAGGCCAGCTAAGACCAGACTCTGGGCCCCTCTACACTGCCCTCTCTTTCCCCAGAAGTTGTCTTCTGCCTTCCTGCAGAAGGTGCTGGAGCTGGGAGATCAAAGCAAGATTTTTAGCCTGGGAGATAGAACAAAGAAGTAGACCTAGAAGAGCCAATCTTGCTCTTTCCAGGCTGTGAGATGAAGGAAGTAGCCCTGTGGGCCCAGAAAAAGCTGTCCTGGGCCAAGCAGGACCCTCCTGGGACCAACTACATCCATGGTTCACCCACTGGCCTTTGGGCTCAGGTGCAGTTGGAGTGTCCTTGGATTTGGGGACTGACAGGGCACCATAAGCCATGGAAAGTTGTGCCTGGCTGCAGTGTCTGCTTTACAAACCACTCAGGGATGCAACTACTCCCAAGGCAACCCAAGAACTGCCCTTACCACATTCTCATCATGGCTCCCTTCATCCTCCTCTTTGCCAAGCAGGTCTAATAGCTTCTCTTTGATCAGCTGAAAAAAAAAAAAAAAGCAGGAAGCTGGTGGTCAGGCCAAGAGGATGGAACAAAAGCACAGGGGCTCCCTCCACAGGGCTCCACTGTGGAGCCCCTGGGGTAGTGGCTGGGCTATGGATGACATGCCACTGCCAGAGCCCAGCCCAGCACATGACTCCAAGAGCCTGTGGATCTCAGCCCAACCTTTGGCTGGCATGGGATTTTGTTGCTGGACAGAAAGCTTGGCCTGTTGTGCAGTGTGGATGGCATTCTCCTGTGACAGAGAGTTAGGTAAGTGTATATGACTGGCTCCCTGTTGTCCCAGGAGCAGCCTGGGACCCCCTTTCTGAGGTTGGGCCTGGGGGATAGACTATTATTCACTTTCATGGCCTGAGGACTCCCCAGTTCACATGGCGAGGGCACTCCTGAGTTCATAATGCTTTATTCCCAACAATGGAAAGTAGTCTTCACTACATTATCTGGTGTGAGTCAGTTGCCATAGCTTTGCCCAGCTCTTCACAAGAGCTGATAAGCAAAGCAAAATAAAATATGGTTTGAGATCTTCATGCAGAGGCTCTCCAGAGGAGCCTGGCTACAGGGCTCCCACAGCTGCTTATGATTCCCAGGGTCCTTGGGCCATAGTGGCTTTCCATGCATGGCAGAATGCTGATGATAGCCCCTGAGTGCTGGCCTGGGGTCAGGAGGTCCAGTGGCACCTGCAGTTCTGGGCGCTTCTTGGGACTCCTGTGCTGTGTTGGGGAGGTGCAGCGGGGTGAAGGGCATTGGTGTCTCACAGCCACGGGGCTGGAGGGGCTCATGGTGTCGGGATGGGGCCTGGCACGGATTGTCTGCTATCTGTGTGTTGTTGTGCAGGTGAGCTCGCTCGCTCAGTGCTACTCTTCAGGTGGCTGCTTGAGCTTTGGTGCTCTTTCCCTGGGTTAATGCTCAGTGCAGGTCCCAGGAGTGTGACCTCTAGGTGGGTTCAGGTGCAGGACAGGGGTTGGCAAACTCCAGGAGCTCTGGATGCAGAGGCTACACTCTCCATTTGAGAAACTTCCAGAAGCTTTGTTCTGGCTGCCTCTTGAGGGAGACATCTCCCCAGACTGAGAGCGGGCAGGTAGTTGGAGTGTAGCACTGTGTCCTCACTGATACTGATGAGGTGGAGACTGGCCTGGCCATAGATGTGTGGTGTATGTAGCATAAGTGTGTATAGATGTGAACACCCCGGTGGCATGAAGTTGCTGCCTCCAGCCTCACTCCAGTAGGGGCTCAGGGCAGGGCTGTGCCTTCTTCCCCTTCTTCCCATTTCTCCCATCCCCCGCTGCTCTGTAGATGCACACCCAATCCCCCATAGGACTGGGACCATGGCTTCCTCTCTCTTACACCTGCCATCCTTAAGCATCTGCTTTCAGCCCTGGGCCTAGGATCAGATGATGACAATATGGAGTCCCAGCAGGAGGAGCAGGCTGCGGGTGGGTGGGCTGAGGCCTTTGCCTCTACCATGCCTTGGTCCTAAACCTGGGGGGCAGGAGGAGGGTATGGTCATTTCCCCAAGAGCAACCCCAACACTTACCTCATAAATATAATCAAAGAGCTCTAGTATTGTAAGGATACTAGCACCAATAAACAACCCCATCTGACCACCAATGTCACCTGGAGAGAAGGAAAAGACCAAAAAGGTGGTTTTACTTATGTGGCTTCCAGAAGGGGGTGATATGACCAAGAAGGGGGAAGCCAGCTCTCCTGACTATGCCCCTCCACAGGAGCCTGACCCTTGTCACCTCACTGAGCAGCTCTGAAAGCTGAGCAGGTGTGCAGGGGCTGGGATTACACTGACTGCATCCTGTATGGCTCTGGGCTGGGAGTGGGGATGAGATGAGGGTCCTTGCCCTGGACTGGGGCACAGTCTAGCCTGGGACCCATGTGTCCCTGCCCGGCTGAGGGTTTCAGGAGCAGCAGCAAGACAGACATGTCTACCCACCAACCCTAGCGCAGGCACCTTCCACCCCTGGGATCGGGTCACAGGAGACAACTTCTTTCTCTCTACCTAGGAGTCCGTGTTCAACATAGTCTCTTTTTTAGAGCAGAGGTTCTCATTCTGATGTGTAGTGGACCCTAGGGTCAAAATTTTGCTAAATTTTTCTTCTGGCTCATGGCATCAAATTCTCTTGGGAACCTTGTCATCCATGTAGATACCCAGATATGCATTGGGACCAGAGAGAGAATCAAAATCTTTGGGGTTGAGGGATAAATGTCAAAAATTTAAAATTCTAGTGATGGCTCTCTGGTGATTGAGAACCACTTTCTTGGGAGGATCTCTCTGCTTGGGAACCCAGTAAAAGAGATGGCAAGGTGCATGTGTGCCTGGGCATTTGTAGCCTACCAGCTGGCAGCTCTTAGGAGAGTCTCAAAGGGTCCAGGTCCCTCAGAAGCTGAGGCTGCATTGGTCCAGAGGCCACATATAAAGCACAGGGCTCTGGGCCTGCAGAGTGCCTGCCAGCTTGGGACTTTGATGAGCTGTGACCTCAGAAGCCCTGCCTCCAGAGGATTTTGGTGGTGGCAATCAGAAGGGATGAAAGGTCAGAACTGTGAAGTCCCTTTTGGCTCTGCTCTCTGGATGTCAGCCCCTGGGCTGGCTGTCGAGAGGGGTGGACATGGGGGTGCTTTTGGGGCTGGGTCTGCAGTCCTCCTGGAGATCCCAGACTGATCTCTTGGTCTGAGGACTCCCTAGTGGGCATATCACCCCATTCTTCCCCTGCTTATGGCAGGGTGGAGTCCAGCACTCTCACTCCCAGTAAAAAAGAATAGATGGTGGGAGGGCACTTGGTGGTGGACTCAGAGGAGCTCCCTTCCACGTCTTGCCTCTCTGATTGTGCTCACTAAGGTCATTAGCACGGGCTTACTGGGGAATGTTTATATCTAAATGTGTACAGAAGTTGAGAGAGATGTGTTTGTGTGTAGCACGGCTGGAACACAGTGGTACGAAGAGGGGTGTGTGCTGGGTTGTGAGGTTTCTGCCTGTATTTGTCGAGAAGCAGGCAGAGTATCTGGCTGATGATGGCTTTATGTGGGTGGCCACCTCTGTCTAGGCACAGTGCATGTGTCTGGGCGTGTGTGAGTGTAGGCTCATGGAGGTGGGGAAGGTGTGCTCTGCAGAAGGAGGTAAGAGGTGTGCAGCATCCTGGCCTGCAGTGTGTCTGGCCAGGTTTGCAGCATGCATGGTGTCTCAGGAGCTATGTTTGGTTGCTGTATAGGAACATGTAGGTGTGCACTGTGTGTGGCACGTGGACCCATAGGCTGGTGTCTGTGCATAAGGGGGTGTGCCCTGGAGGGGCGAGTGTCTATACCGTGTGGGTGCACTGACTGTGCGTGGTGGTGAAGAGGGCCAGGCTGGAGGGCTGAGGGTTTGTGAGTGGCACATGCTCATGTCACAGGAGTACAGATGGCAGCCTGATTCCTCAGCAGGCTATTCTGGGTGGGAACAGTGTGCTGGAAAGAAGCTCAAGCTCATATTTGATACAGATATGACAGATTCAGAGCTCAGGCCCTTCTTGATCTGACAGAGAGAGAGATAGAGAGATAGACAGAGACAAAGAGAGACAGTCAGAGAGAGACAGAAAATGAGACAGAGAGAGAGACAGAGACAGAAAAAGAGACAGAGAGACAGAGAGACAGACACAGACACAGAGAGAGACACAGAGACATAGAGAGGGAGAGACAGAGAGACAAAGACAGAGAGACAGAGACAAAGAGATAGACAGATAGAGAGACAGACAGACAAAGGGACAGAGAGACAGAGAGAGAGACAGAGAAAGAGATAGAGAGACAAAGAGACACAGAGAGGGAGAGACAGAGACAGAGAGACAGACAGAGAGACAGAGAGAGAGGCAGAGAGAGATGGAAAGAGAGAGAGACAAAGAGACACAGAGAGAGGGACAGAGAGAGAGACAGAGAGAGACAGAAGGGCGGAGACAGAGAGAAAGACACAGAAAGAGACATATGCACACTCAGAGAAAGAGAGAGGCTGAACCTATGATGGAGGAGGGAAAGAAATAATCTTGAATCCCTCGCAGGCCTCACTGGTCCTGGCTGGGCATGCACTCTATGGTGACCTGCAGGGTATGAATCTCTTGACTCAGTACTTTCAGCCAAAATGATCTCTACGGCTACCTCAACTCATCTGGTACTGAGCTAGGGCCCATTACTGGCCTCCTGTAAGACATGTGAAAATGGTCGGGCAGTCCCTGGACGTACCAGGTGGGGCTTACGGCTCTCTAAGTGCCAGAAACTGCTAAAAATAGCCTTTCCCTAGGCTAGAAGCTTTATGTCTAAGCATCCTGGAAAATTCCTAAAGTGGTTATATGAAACCCATTCTACAGATGAGATATGGCAAAAAGCCTGCTGCCTACGTCCTGATGGCTGCATATAGCAGCAGCCCTTGGGTTTAAAGCCAGCTCTTTCTCCTGTGTATCTAGGTCGAGGGTGTCTACCCCTCCTAGGATGATACTGTCACCTGGGTGAGTCACAGAGTCAGCAGCTGATTCTCTTTGTAGGAAGCAGACTGGGAGTCCCCTCTTTAGTGTGGGTGGAAAGTGGCAGAAAGGCTTGAGGGGTAGATGCTCGGGGCCATCTACTCTCAGGGGTCTTGGGAGTATGGACAGGGTTAAATTCATTCCCAGTGTCCAGTATGTATTTGTGGAGCCAGCAGCTAGTGTGAACACATGTGGGTGGCAGTTAGGTCAGTGGACATCTGGGAAGAGCAGCCTTTTTTTTTTTTTTTGACATAAGACTCTTGGCTCAGAGGGCAACACCTGCTCTCATTGTCCCCAGATTGCCTTCAACTGGGTTTCATCCAGGACCCTGAGTGTGTCAGCACCTTTTCCTTTTGCCTGGCCTCAGGAATCTGACTCTGGCTGAAGGGGCTGAAGACCATGGAGTCTAAGAAGCAGGGCTGGAAAGGTCCTGAGGGGCCTTTGTGTTCACCTTCCTTATTGCAAAGGTGTGTGTGTGTGTGTGTGTGTTGAAGCCTAGACTATTGATTGAACTGAGCCCTCAATCTCCCACACGAAGATTCTTCTCTCTCTGAACCAGGAGCCATGCAAAGAAAGAGGGAATAATTAGTAAATTACGAGGCCCGACTTCAGAAGCTTATATATCTATGTGTCTGCCTGCCTCCCGCCCACTTGCCCGCCTTCACTCCCTCCTCCCTATCCCCTAAGAGCTGCGGAAATTTGTGCAACAGACTCTGACTTACCAAGTAAGGCAGCAACTTCATACGCCTTCTTCTGCTCAATTGTCTCGTAATTGAGAGCTTCAAAAAATATATCCAGAACAAGGATGTTCTCTCTGCAGAGGAATGTTCAGTACCGCGCATGGTTAGAACCATCGGCATTTGCAGGGATCTTTGATTTCAGCTATCTCAGGGATCAGTGGAGAAGTGGAGGCCCGGGGAGCTTGCTCCCAAGGCAGAATGGTTTAGGGGTGGCACTGGAGCTTGAAACTGAGTCTCTGACTCCAGCCCAGGATCTTGGGCTTCTGTCAGCTGCCCTCTTTGCCCTGTTTCAACCCCTCCCTTGACATCCTTTCCAGGAGTCCTGCCTGGTTTGTAGGCTCTGAGCCCCAAGACTTCACCTGGGTCCTTAGCATGAAAACAAGTTCAGCAATCTCTTTTTTTTTTTTTTTGTCTTTTTGAGACAGGGTCTTCCTATGCAGTTCAGGCTGGCCTTGAGCTCACTTTGTAGCTCAGGCTGGTCTCAAACTCACAACAATCCTCCTGCCTCAGCCTCCCAAGTGCTGGGATTACAGGCATGCGCCACCACGCCCGGCTCAGCAATCTCTTGACCAGGCTGGACCTGCTGGTGGCCCTTCAGTCCCAAGAACCTCCAGATTCTTCCTGCAGCTCAAAAGTAGCTTCTCCTTCCTGGTGGGAAGTCCTACACTGGTTTTGCCAAGTCAGGGTAAATTTCTAGGGGGCCACTAAAGTCTGGTTTGGGCAGGGTAAGTTCTAGCAGAAGTGATATGGCTCCCTTGGCTCCTCTCCCATAGGCAAGTGTGTTAATGAAACACATCTTGACAATAAAAACCTTTACTGCCCAAAGAATGCCCCTAAGCCACGGGGCTGGCATCTGTCTCCTACATCTTCATCTACTTTGGTGTGGTTCCCCCTCCCCTCCACATCCCTGTTCTGAGCCTGCTAAGCAGAAGCTGTCCCTGGAATGGTTGTGGGGTTTACAGGGGAGAATGGCTGGGGACAAGAGGAGCAGACCCTTCTTGTTCCATGCACAGCCCACCCGGGACTCATTCAAAGCCTCACTGTGTCTTGTCTGATTTATAGCAATTGTTTCCTAACAGACTTCCTTCTCCCCATTTTGCTGTGTAGCCATCTCCGTTACTGCCATCCAAAGAGCCTTCTAAAAGGCTCATTTGGATCCAAATGAAATGACATAGCAAGTCAGTTCTTGGGTCACACAGGTAAAATGCTTGCCAGCCTCACCTATCTAGTGGTTACCATGTTGGGTCCCACAGATGTAGAATATTTACATCTTGGCAGAACATTCTATGGGAGAGCAGCGGTCTAGAATAGAAACGCAAGCTCGGTACTTTCTAGCACTTCAGTGGCTTTCTGTTCTTTTAGGTTAGAGTCTACCCTCTGTACCCCACAACCTCCCCCTACCCCACCTCAACCTAACAGATCCTTTTGCTCTGACATGTCTGCCTTCTCTTTTGTCTCTTGTCTGCCCTGTGCCAATTCTTCCTACTGAGCCTCTGCAGGGATACACTCCCAGGCCATTCATTCATTCATTCATTTCTAAAATGAATGAATTTGTAAAATTTTGTAAAAAAAAAATACAGAGATTTTTTTTGGCACCAACTATCAGATGTTTCACTAGTACTTGATAGACAGCAGAGAACAAATAGCTTCTTCCCTCAGGAGGCTTTAGATCTAGGAGGCAGGCAGGTAATTAAACAAGGAATCACAACTGGAATACACAATTACATACCGCAGTCAGTACTGTAAAGGAAAAACCAGTCATTGGAGAGAAAATTAACAGGAGGAAACAGAATCTAGTTATTTGGGGAGATGATCTATCTATCTATCTATCTATCTATCTATCTATCTATCTATCTATCTAATCTAAGCTATCTATCTATCTCTATCTCTATCTATCTATATTTAGGACAGGGTCTCACAACGTAGATCGGATGTGCTTGGACTCATAATGATTCTCCTTCTTTCAGCCTCTGAAGTGCTGGGATTACAGGCACACGCCACCATATCCAGTCTTAATCGCTGTCTCAGCACGCCCCAGGGGCGGGGCCAGCACCACATGCGGGTGGATGGAACCCCAACCGCTGTGTCTGCCTAAGCAGGTGCGTTAGTCCGCTGAGCTATCAGGCTGGCCTTTTGGGGGAAATGCCATTTAAATAGAGATTTGCACACGAGGTAGATAGTGGCAGGAAAATAAGGCAGGCCTGGGAAAGAGAACATGCAGGCTCTGCCTGGAAAACTCCTATGCGTCCCGAAAATCTCTCAAGCTTTTCCTGACCTCATCTGCACGCAAACTGCACGTAGTCTATCAGTTTCTCTTCCCATGTTCATGTGCAGATGTGGCATTCGGTCATGTACTTATCCTCCTACTGGACAGCAAGCTCCTCAGGGGCTGCAATTTTTGGGTTTTGAGTGTGTGTCACACCCAGATGCTCAAATAATCTTCGCTAAATGGAACTGCTTACTTTCGCCTTCAATCTCCTCCTGATCCATTCCCTCCTATCCTTTCTCCACGATGCCGTTCAACTTACGAGATATATTTTTCCGATTTGTTGAATTTTTTCTCCAGGTACTTGGCTGAAGTTTTGCTAGGGATCTTCACCATGGAGAGCTCTTTGTTGTAGCGGGTCAGGTTGCAGGGCGTCCTGCAGAGACAGTAATTGCTGTCCTTTTCCGCCAGCAGACCTGGAAGGGAGAGGGATGGGGGGATCTTAGTCAGGTGTGGGGGCGGGGACTTCTGATCCAGCACAGCTGGAGTCTAGCAGCTAAGTGAGCTGGCCCCAGAGTGCTGATTGAGGAAGGAGGGTGGAGGAATCTTGAAGGTAGAGGATCTGGGCTTTGGTTGCAGATTGGCCTTGTTTGCTTTGGGCTTCCACTTACAGTACTGTCATATCAACCTTTAATTAATTAATATTTTTTGTGCTTTTGAGACAGGGTCTCACTATGCAGTTTAGCCTGGCCTTGAGGTGCGTGTGCAGAGCAAGCCTAGTTTTGGGGCTACATCGTGTTTGTGCCATCTCAGTCACTCACCATCTCCCAACTGGGAGGTTAGTGGAGTCCTAACTAGCACACGCCCAGCAGGCTGCTCGGGAGGAAAGGAGTGCTGCAGACCTTCCACTGAGCACACGGGATGTAAAGCTGACCTCACTTCCCAGCCTTCCTCTCAGCACTGGACTCAGTAGAGCATGGAGAGATAGAATTGCTTTGGGGTAAGCTTGGCTTTTTTCCAGCAGCGTGTGTGGCGGAAGGTATTGCGGATATTCCAGTGCCCACTTCCTCATCTCTGTCTGCCCTCTGCATCCCTTAGCATCCATCCTTTGTTCACCCTGAAATCCATTCCTTCATTTTCATGTCTGTACCTCTCTTCCATCCCTGGACCCCCTTTCCAACCCTCACCCTCTTGCATGGTTTTCTTCCCTCCCTCCTTCACTCTCCCGTCCCTGCAGAGAGACTCCATCTGGCCGGCCTCTTTCCTCTCATTCTCTCCTTGTTCCTCCCATCCCATCCTCCCACTCAGATGACCTCTATGACCTTGACCCAAGCCTCCACTCCCACAGACCCCCCCCACTACTGACCTAGAGCAGGCTCTGCACACTCCTTGTGCTGCTCCGGGGTGCAGAAAGGGGCATCCCCTGCACAGAGAGACACCCAAGGGACAGTGCGTTACTTAGGCAGAACTGTGCATGTCAGCAGTATCTCCCTCCCTGGGGCAGTGAGTACCTACTGGTACCCACAGGGGCAGCAACCTCCAGTGGAGAGTTGGAAGAGAGTCAGTGGTCAGTGTCCCCCGAGCTGGAAGACTGTGCTTGATCTGCTCTGTAAGCTTGGGCAGGACAGAACACTGGGTCCGCCTGGCTGTCTCCTCCCAGGTAGCTCTATAGGTGCTGCCAGCTCCTGCAGGTGACAGGTGAGCTTGCCTGGAAGACTGAGGCAGGACCTGGAGGGAAGGTCCTCCTGGGCCTGTGTGTACCTAGTCTCATGTATCTGCATAGGGAATAGTGTATTTGTTCTACCTGTAAGGGGGTGAGTATCCCCAGCCTCCTGGGGCACCACAGTTGACAGGGATGACTGTGGGCTGTCATTAGAGCCCTCTGGGCTGAAGCAGAAGCTCTTCTGGGGACACTACATTGCTGTATGGGAACAAAGGCTGCTTTGTGCTTTTTGGCTCCGCCCTGAATTCCACATTAGCAGCTGGGAAGTCAGTTGCAGTGACCCACGTGGAATGATTAAATTCTCTTCCTAGCCTGCTTGTCTTTGGTTCAGGCTTCCTGGTGGAATTCCCTGGCTTGTGGCTCCGTCTGAGCATTAGGCAAGTAACATGCATCGGTGCTGGATCCTCCTTCCTGGGCTCTCTGTACAGATCTGGGGTTTCTCTCTCTCTTTGTTCTTTCAGAAATGCTAAAGTTAAAATCCTCCACAATTTGTTTCCTAATTCTTTCCCCAAAACTAGTTTTCAGAGTGAAAGAGCTGAAAAGTCTCCTTTCTAATAACAATTTAGATGTCATGTTTCCTTTTTCTGCTCTGTCTTCTAAGAAGCTCAGAGGCAACCTTAGCATTATTAATTAAAGTGACACAACGGATCACCTTACAGTTTTGTGGGGTAGAAGTCAAACCCAGGTCTCCCTGGGCTAACATCAAGGTGTTGGGAGGGTGAGTGTTTTCCTGGAGGCTCTCGTGAAAGATTTCTTTCTTTGCTTTTCTGGCTTCTTGAGGCCACCCCACATTCACTGGTCACCCACGTTCCTCCATCCTCAAAGTCAAAAGAATTGAATCTCTGTGCCCCTAGCTGGGGAAGGGACACTGGTGTTAATCTTACTGGTTATTATTATTATTATTATTATTATTATTATTTTAGTGGTACCAGGGATTGAACGCAGGACCCTGCACTTGCACAGGCAGGCAGTTATTCTACTGAGCTACTTCCCCAGCTCTGGGACACTGATGTTAAGATGCTCCTATTTAGATTTGACTTGCTCTGATTATCTTTCCATCTTGAGGGCAGTAACCTTAATCATCTTGGCAAAGCTCTTTAGACTAAGTTTATTTTAAAGGTCAATAGTTCTAGTCTCAGATAACTAAAACATTACTGATTATTATTGATGCAACTCAGAATTCAACTGTAAGGATGTTTACTTCAGGGATGGTTGCAAGAGAAAACAGTTGGTGAATTCTAGGCCTAACACATGGATTTTGCTCAATGGACATAAGGTATGCTATGACTATGAGCTAACAACTATTAAATGCAACATGTTCCTGGCGCATAATAGGTCCTCAGCCAACATGACTTTTGGTTTTCTCCCTTTATGTGCCAACATAGCAACCACTGATGTTTGCGGTTTGCAATCCATTTTCATGCCCTAGCCTAATTTTATCCTTGTAACAGCTGATTTAGTTTTAAAGATGATGAAAGTGAGAAAGCGGGTTTCACCAATTTGTAAAGGTCATACGGTAAGTGAGTATAGGAGCCTGAAGCAGAGGCCAAGAGCTCTGAGTCCAGCCCAAATTATCCCCTGTCCTGCCACACAAACTCCTCCCCAACCCTGTGCCTGCTCCACACTTCTGCCTCCGACATGCTGACTGCCTCTAATGAGATGGCTACGTGTATTATTAATCTGACAACGGAAGCGTTAGTACACACAGATTTATTTGCTGGCTAATAGACTTTTGTCTTTCTTGAAAGAATGCTAGACATTTGGATCCAAGAAGGGAAACATCTGGATGACAGCAATAAACATCTGGATGTTCAGACATATACCATACCAGGTTGTAAGAACTGCGAGGATCCACCTATCTAGCCACTAAACTCTAAGAGGTCAGAGTGGCAAATAATTGACAAACACTGAACACTGGGGTGAGTGTCCTTCTAACATCTGGACACTAGGATGCTGCTTTGGCTGCTGGGCTGAGTGCTTTTCTCTGGCTTCTAAATGTTCAGTCACCGAGTAACAGAGTCTTCCTAGGCATACGCCCTCTCTTGGTCCTAGTGGAGTAGGTGATGTATTTCCCACAGAGCAGGGAGTGTAAAGAAGGCCTGGCACCTACCTGGCATGTGGACCATTCGGCAGTTGCAGTTCTCCACAATGTAGCGCGTCTCACAGTCAATGCGACAGGCGGTGATACTGTAAACAGGAAAGAAGTCGAGCCCCATCTCTGAGGATCGGCACTCGCCCCAGGGTGGGGGCAGGTATGTGAGCTGCAAGACAGGAGTAGGGCATCCATCAGCCCTGGAGGGTGCTGCTGCTTCTGCCTCCACAGACTCTGCCTCGTTTACCCACGCTGTTGATCAACAAGTGCTTACTGACCATCGATGATGTGTCAATTGCAACTTCACTGGCCATCAACCTCTGGGTCTGAGATCTCTTTATTTTTATAACCTTCCCCTAAACATCATTCCTCTCAGAGTCTCTTACCTGTTTCCACTCTGCCATCTGCAGTCTCTTGGACTGACTCAATGACATTCTGCCATCTTGCTTTGGAACATTAGAAACCTAGACCCAGATGTGGATGACAAAACCTGTAGGTAGATTCAGGATGAAGTAGGTTTAGGTTATCATCTATGATCCTGATAACTATGTGGATGATGCCCCTGTGGGGAAGATGATAGTCCTATTCCCAGAGGTCCAATGACATTAAATAGGTTTCTAACATCTGCCAGGTATGGCGGCACATACCTGTGATCCCAGCACTTTAGAATGCTGAGGCAGGATTGCAAGTTAGAGCCCAGTGTGGACAATTTAGTGACTTAGCAAGATTGATCTAAAAATGAAAGTATTAGAAAAAAGATCTGGGGATATTGTTTTGTATGAAGGCCTTGGGTTCAACTTCCCAGTACTGAAAAACCATCCAAATCAATGTAAAATGAACATCTTTGATATTTTCCTGGTCAGGTAGGGAAGGTAAAGAATGGGAGAATTCATGGTTGTTGAGCACTTACTATGTGATAAACCTCAAAGTAAGTCCTTCATGCCGATCTTTTTTAAAGATTAAGGAATAAAATGTACATATTTTCAGCACTCGGGAGGCTGAGGCAGGACGATTGTTGTGAGTTCGAGACCAGCCTGAGCTACAAAGTGAGCTTAAGGCCAGCCTGAACTGCATAGTGAGACCCTGTCTCAAAAAGAGAAAAAAAAAAAGTACATATTTTAAGTATACAGCTCAAGTCCTGACAAATATGTCCATATGTAACCCCTGCACCAATCAAGACATAGGGCATTTTTATCACTCTAGCAAGTTCCAACTTTTGTTTCTTTCAGTTGGTCCATCTACCACCCATGCAATCTCTGTTATGAATTCCACCTTCATAGCTTGGCTTATCTATCCTCAAACTTCCGATAAAAGCTCACACTATTCCTCTTTTGTGTCTTTCACTCAATGTGATGTTTTTGAGATTGATCCCCATGGTTGCCTGCACTAGGACTCCATTCCTTTTCTACTCTGGAGCAGTTTTTCAACGTATGAGTGCACAACAGTTTGTTTATCGATTCCTCTGATTGATGGGCATCCAAATGGTTGGCAGTTTTTGGTAATTATGAGAGAGACCCTATGAACATTCACTTATAAGTCATTTTTGCGAGCAAGGGCTCTAGTTTTTCTTGAGTACATGGCGAGGAGTGGAATGCATAAGTTAGATATAGCTATAATTGCACAAGAAATTGCCCAACTACCATCTAAAGTGGTCATACTGGTTTACATTCCTATCAAGAGTATATAGGAGTCGTGGCATCTTCACATCCATGCCAGATCTCGATTTTGTCATTGTTTTGAGCTTGGCCATTCTTGCAGGTGTACAGCGGTGTCACATTGGGCTAGTTACACTTTCCTGATGATTCACAGTTTTGAGATAACTGTCTGAATATACTGAACATTCATATACAGATATTATCTTCTGTGAAGTGTCTAAGTCTTATACCCGTCAAAAACATCCTGCTGATTTTTCACTGTTACTATTGATTCGGAAGAGCTTTCCACATAGTTTGGATTCAAGTCCTTCGTCAGATATACATATTGTGACTATTCTGCCTGTGTCACTTATAGCCTGTGGCTTACCTTTTCATTTTCTTAATTGTATCTATCTCCCCCTACTTTTAAGATCAATGTCATTAAGGTGTAGCTTATATATACCAAATGCATCAATGTAATGTATAATTTAGCAAAATTATAAACATATATTCTCAGAGTAATCATTATAATCACGATCAGAATATTTCTAATAACTTTGAAAATTTCGCTACTTACAGTCATGTGCTCTGCAGCAGCCCTTGGGGAATCACTGAACAGCTTTCTGTCATTATGAACCGTTTTTGCCTGCCTTAGGATTTTATGTAACAAGAATAATAAAGTGTGCATTCCTTTGTGTCTGACTTTTTATCAGCATAATGTTTTGAGATTGATTCATGCTTTTGCGTGTGCTAGTAGTACTTTTTTTTAATAGCAGAAATTTACTTCTTCATTTCTTTCTTTCTTTCCTTTTTTGCAGAATCAGGGTTTGAACTCAGACCCTTGCACTTATTCTACTGAGCTATCTCCCCGGCCCCCTGCAACTTCTTCATTTCTAGTCTTCATTCTTGCTTCACTGCCTTTGGCTAGAAATTCCAGTATGAAGTTGGAAAAAAACCAGAGAGAGGATAGTCTTGTCTTGATTTTTGGAGGAAAAAGTTTGCTATTAAATATGTCAGGTGTATGCTTTTTCTTATATGTCTTTGTTGAACTGAAGAAGTTCTGTTCTATTTTTAATTTGCTGAAGGGTTTTTCTTTTTTAAATCACCAACAAATACTATGTTTTGTCAGGTGTGCAATCTGCTTCTAGGGTGATAATCACATGATTTCTCTGCTTTATTTTACTAATACAGTGAATGATATTGATTGGTTTATGGATGCTGGACCCATTCTGTATTCTTAGGATCAACTTCTCTTGGCCTTGATTTATTATCCCCTAACTATTGCTCTATTGATTGCTAATGCTTCATGAAGCATTTTTGCACTCCTTAAGAGGGATATTATAATTAATTTATTTTTCATGTAACATCCTTATCAAATTTTGGTTTTGGGATTGTGCTGATCTCACAAAAAAAGTTGGAAAGTGATTTTTCTTTATCTGTTTTCTACTTTGTGTAGCACTGGTATCATTTCTAACTTTAACGTTTGACAGATTATTCAATGAAGCCATCTGGACCCAGTGATTGTGTAGGTGTGTGAGATTTTTAATTATGAATTCAATTTCTTTAATAGACACAGAGACATTTAGATTTTGCATTTCCTTTTGTGTTGGTTTGGTAACTTGTGTCCCCTTGACCCAAGGAATTGCTTTATTTTTATCTGTTTTTGAATTTATTAACATGATGTTGTCTACAATATTCTTTTACCATTTAAAAGTGTCTTTTGAAACTGTGGTGATGTCTTCTTATGCCTGATGGTGGCAGTTTGTGCTTTGTCTCATTATCCTTGTTATTGATTTCTAATTTAATTATGCTTGGGTCAGAAAACATATTCCCCATGGTTTTATTCCTTCAACATTTATTGAGGTTTGTTTTATGGCCTGGCATATGGTCTATCCCAGTGAATCCTCCATGTACACTTGGAAAGTATGTACATTCTGTAATTCTTAGTATAGTGCTTCATGACAAGCAATTAGGGTAAGTTGTTTTATAGTGTTGCTCAAACCTACTACTTTACTGGTTCTTTTCTGTTTACTCATCCATTCCTGACACAGGAGTATTGAAATCTCTAAGAATTTTTCTATTTCTTCTTTCAGTTCTGCTAATATTTGCTTTGAGTATTCATTATTATTAACATGCACGTTTAGGATTGTTACATCTTACTCAAGAATTTATCTCGCTATCATTATAAAATAACCCTATTTATGGTATGCAGTACCCTTATCTTTAATCTTACTTTGTGCAATGTAGACATGGCCACATTCTTGTTTTAAAAATTTAATTTATTTTTATTTTGAAGAGTAAAACAGAAGCAAAAACAAATAGAAAAAATAGACAGAAACAGGGTAACATATAACAATACATATGTTACAGATTTTCAAAACGGGAATAGATAATTAACAATGGTTGTTATTTATTTTTATCATCAAATCTGATTATCAGATTATCAGATATCTGATAATGTCAGATTATCAGATACACTTAGACAAGATTGAGGAAATAATTGAATATTGATGCTTGCTTTCAAGAAATCTTAATTTTTTCCTCGTCTTTCTTGTTTTAATTTATTTTAAGGAGAGTATAATAATGGATGAGGCATTAGAAATGGTACATATTTAGAAGACCAAGATGAGAGGTATTCAACCACGGCCTTTATATTACACGTTGCTGTCCTCAATGTAGTTTCTCAGATTGCAGATATCAGCATACAGAGTAGTTAAGGTGAAAATTCTAAACATTAACTGCTATTAAAAAACTTATAGAAATTATGAGTACAATCCTCTCAGCCATTCTGTATATATACATGGATGTTTTTACCTCCTTCCTTTTTTCCTATTTTTTCTCCTTTCTTTCATCTTCATTGTTTAACCCTTATGTTCCGTTTCATTCTGTTTTACTATACATGGCCCCTTTTTAGACTTTATTTTTTCGTGATACATTTTTTTTTTTTTTTTTTTGCAGAACCAGGGATTGAACTCAGGCCATTGCATTTGTCAAGGAAGTGCTTATTCCACTGAGCCATCTCCCCTGCTAGACTTTATTTTTTCCATCATTTAATTTTTGTTTTTGTCCATACTTTCACTCTTCACCTATTGGAAGTTTTATAAATTTACAATACACAGTGTATTTGATTGTTGGTTAAACTAAACAGCTTTTTTGAGTGTTGCTATTTTATTTTACCTGATAATCTCTGCCTTAGGGGGGTGAGTATTGTGCTGGAATATCTGCACCTTTTTTTTTTTCTTGGCAGAACTGGGGATTGAACTCAGGCCCTTGCACTTGCAAAGGAAGTGCTTATTCCACTGAGCCATCTCCCTGGCCCCTATATCCGCACCTTTTATTATTATTATTATTATTATTATTTTAAATTTTTATTTTATTGAAGTACAAATATCAATGAGACAGTTTTAAGATACCTTGACAAGATGGATTTGATAAATTAATACACTGCAAACTGTTTTCATAATGTTTTGGTATCATAGAAGGTGTATACATGATATTATACTTACAGACATTATTATAGCAGATGTCTCTTAACAGTAAATTATGAGAGTATAACTGTTGTGTATCTTATTTTTTATACCTGACTTATATCAAGGATTCAATAATTAATACTTTCTACCTTGTTATTTTCCTTAGCAGTTGTCCATAGTACTAGAAGCCGACATAATATCCTGTCCAATCACCATTAGTGCAAATCTTGCCTCTCATAGAATTATGTAGAAGCACGGCATTATCTGTACCTTTTAATTGGAGATTTGATCTATTTAGACTTAATGGAATTCTTGACATGGATGAAGTTTCTATCTTGCTTTTTATTTCCTATCTCCATTTTACATCTTCTTTTCTGACTCCTTCTGGGCTCAGTATTGTTTTAGTAGTTCACTCTATCTCCTCAATTGGATTTTGATTTGTACATCTTGTATTATCCTTTTCAGTTGTTGCTCTAGGATTTACAGTGTTTATCCTTAGCGTATCACAGTCTATCTTAAATTAATATCATGCCACTTCACAAGTAATTCAATTTATATTTTTCTGCCCTTTACGCAGTTGCTGTCATGTACTTTACTTCTCCAACTGTTATAAATACTGTAATGCACTGTAAATATTACTTTTGCCTTGAGCAGCCCATAGATTTTTTAAAGAAGTTAAAAAGAGAAAGAGAGTTTGTAATTTACATTTACCCACATGCATACCATTTTCAGTGCTTGTTATTTTCCCCATAGCTATGAATTTTCCATTTGATGTTATTTTCCTTTAGGTTCGAGAAATTCTTTTTATAAAAAATTGGGGAAAATTTTCATTAATGTATACAACATCGTAACTCTGTTCTTATTTTGGTTGTAGATAGAATTCAAGATTAAGAGCTTTCTTTCAGTATTTCAAAAATGCTATTTATCTTCTGCTTCTTTATTTCTGATGAGAATCAGTTAGAATTCACCTGTGTGTCTTCCCCCTCCACCATCTCTGATTTTCAGGATTGTAATGAAGTCATTACCTGACTTCATAAAAATGAAGGCATTTTTATACCTGACTTATATCAAGGATTCAATAATTAATACTTTCTACCTTGTTATTTTCCTAGCGGTTGTCCATAGTACTAGAAGCCGACATAATATCCTGTCCAACCACCATTAGTGCAAATCTTGCCTCTCATAGAATTATGTAGAAGCACGGCATTATCTGCACCTTTTAATTGGAGATTTGATCTATTTAGACTTATAACTTGACTGGCCTTAAGATCCCATGGTAGCCCAGCTGATCTCAAGCTCCCAGTGATCTCCTGCCTTAGCCTCCGGTGGGCTGGCCTTCTGGGCTTATGCCACAACATCCGCCTTCTTTGTACTTTCTTTCCTGCTTGAGATTGCTGAAATCACTGTTCTGTGGAATGATACTTTTGCACAACTTTGGAAAAATATCAGCCAAAATTTCTTTAATTAATTTTCTGCCTGTTTCGTTTCTCTTCTCCATGATGCCACCTTATGCATGCTGGACTCTATGTATTGCTGGCGCTCCGTTCATTTCATCAGTCTTGTTTTCTTTTTGTGTCCCATTTAAATAATGCCAATGAATTTATCTTCAGGCATCACATTCATCCATTGCTTTGTATCCACTGTCTTGTGGTTCCCATTCAATAATTTAGAAATTTCAGATGTATGTGTTTCAGATCTAGAACTTCACTTTTATTTTTAAAAAAGTCTCCATATCGTGGCTAAAACTCTATCGTTATTTAGCATGTTTGTTATTGTTATTATGAGGTTGCTGTCTTCCAATTTCAGTGTGGGGTTTATATTTACATCTATTCTTATGGATTTGTTTTTCTTTTCACATTTTTACACTTGCTCCCTGTGTCAGATGGTTTTGATTATTTACTGATTTATTTTGCTACTAGGACTTGAATTCAGGGTCTTGCATATAGCAGGCAAGAGCTCCGTAACTGAATTACATCCCTAGCCCTTTTTAAATTTTGAGAGTCTTGCTAATTGGCCCAGGTGGCCTTGGGCTTAAGGTCTTCCCTCCTCAGGCTCTTGAGTTGCTGGGATTACATGTTGTGCCACTTGCCTTGATTGTATGCTGAACATTGTGGATAAATCTTTTTAAAAAAATTTAATTGATTAATTTATGTATTTGATGCAGGGTTTTGCTAAGCAGCTGACTTGTAGTGACACTCCTGTCTCAGCTTCCTCAGTGCTGGGATTATAGGGGTGTATCACCATGCCCGGTTTCAGTGGCCAGCATGGGGTGTCCGAGGTTGCTGGGGTGGTACAGCATGCAGTACTAGGGATCGAACTCGGGTCCTTGTGCTTGCCAGGTAGGCACTTAGACCGCTGAGCTATCTCCTCAGCCCCAAGGGTAAATCTTTATAGTGACTCTGGACAGGTTCTTTCTCTCGAATTAGTTTTGGGTTATGTTCTAGGCTGTTACATTTATGGTGAATCACTTTGATTTTGTAGAAGCATTGTTTAAAGCTTTGTTTAAGGGTGACTATATTTTAGTTTTGTCTTTAGTCCTGAGCTATAGCCTTTGGCCTTGGGATGTGATCTTAATTCTTAAGCAATGGCACATCTGGGGCTTCACTGGAAGCCTGTGTTGTTTATCAAGTCTCTCTTTCTTTGGTGGGATGTGAATTACAGCCCTAAGGGCCAGCTGTTGAAGTGACCACTCAGCTCTTTGAGCTATTCTTTATTCTTCTAGGCTTCTTGGAGAATCTTTCCATTTCTATGAGATTTAAGGTTCAGTTTAGGATTTTAGGGACATCCATACAAAAATCTGGAGGCTCTCTCTGTGAATCCCTCCTCTTGAGACCTTCTCTAGCACTTTTCAGACTTTCTGGAAACCCTCGACTCTGATTACTGGCTCCTTAATTTTATGCCTGCTGATTTGTGGTTGAAGTCAACTCCCCATATGCCTTTAGAATTTTGAAATAAGAAGACAGACAAAAGTGTATTTCATTAAAAAATAGATTCTCTTTCTTCAAAATTGTGACTACATTTAGTTTCTTTTGAGTGAAATCATGTAGTAGCTTAAAGTTTTTTTTTTTTTTCTTTTTAGTACAGGGTCTACAGGGTCTCACTACGTAGGTTGGACTTGTAGTGACCTGCCTGTGTTCAGCCTCCCAAAAACTGGTATTACAGGTGCATACCACCAAGCCTAGTCTCAATCACTGTCTCAGTGCACCCGTTGGAGGGAGGCTGGCATGGCAGGCCTGCAGGCAAACCCTGGCTTCTGCCTCTGCCTAAGCAGGCACTTTAATCTGCTGAGCTATTTGGCCAGCCCTAACTTAAAATTTTACCTAGAATTTGATTGTTACTTCCAAAAAGATTGGCCTGAAATTAGCTATTGTACTAACACAGAGGACCCAAATTCTCTGTATTTATTTAATAGTCAAAGGACTTCCTTGTACTTTAGAAGGGAAGAGTTGGGGGTTGACCAGTTTCAAGTAGAACATTAGCATTCTATGATCTAGAGTGCACTGAGTCTCTATATTCCTCAATACTGGATCCCAAAGCAAGCAAACTGGACTTGGGAAAGATGTATCATGCCTTTTGGCAGAGGCTGGGGGTGGGGGTGGGGTCAAAATGATGTAAATTAACTGGAGAGGGAATTCTTTTTCTTCTACTAAAAGAAATCCTCAACATGAGTACTTCCCAAATGTAGCTGGGTGGAGCTGTACTGCAAGGGTTGCTCTTGGTCTGCTTCCTTCCCTCTTTTCCTTTGCTGAGGTCCTGACTCAGACATCCTGCCTGCTGGGTTGTGTCTGGTTCTTCATTTGTTCCCTCCGCTTCTCTGAAGCCTCACACACAGTAGCAGCTGGAAAGCTAGGGAGACACCATACACAGCACTGATTCTTGCTTACCAGCGAGTGTTTGAAAGTAGGTTGGAGTATTTGTTTATCCTGGGCAAGCGAAGCCTCAGGGGGACCCTGAAGCACTGTCTTCAAATATCTGAAGGACTGTCTGAGGGAAGAAGAATTAGATATGTTTTCTGGCATCCCTGGGGAAACTCAGACACAAGAAGAGCTGTAATAGGAAAGTGGGGATGATGGGAGTATTTCTCGATGCTGCAGGCACTGATAGGCACAGTATTTGCATTACCTCACCCAGTCCTAGAGAAGTGTACATGCTGCTTCAGCATAAGGAAGAAATTCCTAATCCGCTAATATAATTCAATAATAAAATTATTATTATGCTTTTGGGAGTGAGTTCTTCATTACCAGGGCTGTTCATGCAGCAGCTTTACAATGACTTGGCTGCAATGGGAAGAGACAGATTTAAGTGTTGGGTGTACAATATGAGGAGACTACGTCTGTGTCTCTTAAGCCGCGATGTGTAATTAAAGACCTTGACTCTCTTATAATTTGAAAATTAGAGACTGTGAATTAGCTGCTCTTGCTCCAGAAAGTACCTTGAACTCTAAGCTATGTAGCTCTGTAGCCCTCAGCTTAGCTTCCAGTCTCCTGATTTAATTAAATAAGATAGGTTCAGTGACTTCAGCAGCTATTGGGTGCTAAACAAGATCTCAGCCTCTTCCCCTAACAAACTCCTCCATGGTTTTCTAGCCCTTCCTTCTTTCAACAAACAGCCCAGCCCCACCTCTGTTCTCTTTACAATTTAGCTTTATAGAAAAAACAAAACAAAACAAAACAACCAAACCAAAACCAAAACAAAAAAACGAAAAACAAAAAACAAATAAAATTTCCTTCTTTGGCTTTAATCATGTTATATTTCTATTTCTTATAGTAAAGATTCCTGCCTAATTGAGACCCCCAAGGCCTGGGGCTGAGAGAGAGCGCGGTCTGCACTGGATCGCTGTGCAGGAAGTGCTGGTGTGCGACACGACTGTGGATGGATGAACGCGTGCGGGTAGAGAGGAGGAGGGACACCCGGGATGGAGCCCGGGGCCTCGCACTTATTTGACAGCTCGCTCTCCCCCACTCACTCTCCTTGGTGCCCTGGAACTGGGGGCTTTGATAATTGCTTAAATTTATGAACCGAATAAGGAGCTCAAAGCGTCTGTGATTGAATACTTCAGTGCTCGCCTTTCATAGTCTTAGTGTCTTGAGGCTTCTCACGATCTCTGTTTTCATTTTCAAGAGAGCTGCTGATGCGTGAGCCTACTACTCTGCCTCCGGCAGCCCTGTGTCCTTCCTCAACTTTCCCGGCTTCCTGAGGAGCCTGGGTGCCGAGACGCACCAGCAGGTGGCGCTGTCGCCAGCCCAGCGGCCCCAGATTGTCGCTGGAATCCCAGAGGCCCTGCTGGAGTCCAGCCAATCTCCCACACCCTGGCCGAGTTCCCAGGTGTCTGCAGCCCACAGTCTGCAGCTCTGACTCGGATGCTACTGTGAATACATGTAGAGGACAATGACACTGCTTAGGAACAGTCCACTTTGGTTCCTGGGGGTGGAGGTAGCACACAAGAAGAGAAGGAAGAACAGAGAGAGAAACACTTCCTGAGCTTACCTGAGGTTCATCAGAGGTCCACTGGGCTCTTTTCCTGCCAGCCACTTGGGCTCCTGCTTCAGGCACCGGACACTGTACTCCCCCTGGGCCAAGTTCCTCTAGGCTCCAGGTTACCCCAGAAGGACCCTTCCAAGGGTAGGGTGAGGGTCCTTGCCTTTTTCGGCCTGGCCTAGATTCTTCTTATTCCTCCTTACCTAGTAACGGAGACCCTGGCTTGTCTGCTGGAAGTAAGTGGTCTTAAGAGCACATGCTTTGTTGTTTTAGATTTTTCAGTCTAAGATGGTTTTCAATTCTGGCTCTGCTACTGACTGAGTTGGGGCATCCCGGAAAAGTGGTTGGGCCTCTCTGACCTCTTTTTCTCCATGAGCACCCATCCCAAGACACTGGCTACTTCAGAGTGCTGAGCTCCATAGCTGCAGGCATAATCCAGCTGCCGCCTCTGGCATAATCTAGCTGACATCTCCTGGTCTCTGTTCTCTGTCATAAAGACCCCACATAAAACTCAGCTTTCTGAGTTGTCCAGAAAGCCCATTTTAAGGTGTTAGGACACAGGGAAGGTGACCGAGGGAGTAGGAATCTACAGCAGACAGAAATAAAATCTTTGAGTGGAAGAGGAAGAGATGACTCCTGCTCCTTCACCTTGCCTGGTCCTGGCCCCTCTCCGTCTTTCTCTCCCCTTCTCGTTCCTTCCTCTCCTCCCCTCAAGTGCTTTCCTACTCTTTCGAGGAGCAGACCCAAGCTATGCCTAAGCAGTTTCACAGTCCTTGGAAGTCCTGGCTTGTGGCCACATCCTCTCTCACACTCTCACCTTACTGTGGTATTTTCCCAAGGAAAGGTGGTTCCCTCCTGAAGAGGAATTCTAGAACAGGATGTTAAGTTATTTTTTTCTGCTTCGTTGTATAACACGATGGAACACCTCCAAGAGTGCCTGCCTGAAGCATAGTGGGTGGCGAATCCACTGAAGCCGTGGTCCCCTTGGGAGTTTATTGCCCACTCCTGTCCCTGCTTATAAGGCTGGGCTCAGGGAGGACAGAGCGTGGAAGCCAGGGCACCCCGGCTGCACCTTCACATCAGTGATGCAGAAATGCCCTTGGATGGCCTGGGACACGTACTTGGTCTGTGTGACTTCTGAGTTCTTCTTTTGGGGATCCTGTCTGCACATTATTGACTGGAAACAGCACCCAGCAGTATGGACCTTGTCCTCATGACTGTGTAGCAACAAGATGTGGGTTCATGACAAGGGTGATGCTGGTGCAGGAGAGAAAGCTCTCTGAGCCTTACTTCTCTGCTCTGTAAAATCAGGACTGCAGAGTTGCTCAGCTGCTCTGAGCCTTCAGAGTCTTTGACTCTCTGTGTTTCATTTGCTGCAATCCCGGGCGTCAGGTGGTAAGTGGGTAGGCTGCGCTTAGATGATTTGTCTGGCTAAATATTTGGCTTAGAATGCGTTTTCTTCCCTTTCTCTGTCTGGAAAAAATGGATCAAGACAATGCCAGCGTGACCCTGGCTCAGAGCCAGCAGCAAGTCCCTGCTCCAGGAGAAACTGCCTTGAGGGTGGAGGGAAAAAAATCCTCTTTGTGGTCTGTTTCTCTGAGAAAGTAGTCAAAGGGTGTTCAACTCACCCAGCAAGGCTCCCATTGATGGGGAAGTGTTCAGCCTGGGGGAGGTGGCCTCTGGGGGTACAGGGAGCAGTGGATGAGAGTCTGGGCTGTGGTTTTGATGGGGGCCTCAGAAAGGCTTTGCTCACCCAATGGTCCAGCCTCGCTGAACAACCACTTAATTAACCCCCAGGATACATCAGGCACCAGGCTGCCCTGCCCTCCAGGGCTAGAGAGGTGAATGAAATGAGGTACCTGTCTCTGAGGAGCTCCTGTTCACCTGTGCCCCTCCTGCAAACATTCTGAGGCATGTCCCCCAACCTCTGGGGCCTTTTGTTGCCTTTGTTCCCAGCTCACTGAGTTGAGGGGTGAACATTACCTGTGGTTCCTACAGACTCTGTGTTGAGGTTAGCTCAGTATTGGGCCAGAGCTGATACCTGGACTGGTTGATGAGCAGAGTTATTTTTATCTTATTCTACTTTATTTTTTTTTGTGGCTTTGAATGTGACATTCAACTTCTCAGTCCCATCCGTCCAGGGCCCTGGACTCTGAGAGGACCCAGAGGTCCTCTAGGGTCAGGTAGCCCTCTGAGGTTCCCATTTGTAGTCATGCCTTTCCCCTTACTTTTCCCCACCCCAAGCTTCTACTACAAGTACAAACTCTATCTTACCCTCCCAGACAGAGGAGAAATCAGAGCCTGCTTTTTGAACCGTAATTTTCATTTGATGTTTTTATTGCATCCTGCCAAGTGATTTAAGTGTGTTCACAAATGATTATATTGTGTTCCTTTTAAACAATTCCAAAATCAAATAAAATACTAAAAGGAAATCCACCAATCCACTGGTAACAGAGGCAGCAATGGGCTCTCCAGGGGCAAGTAGCCTTGCCAACAGCACTGAAGCAGTGAGACCTCCTTCCTCTTGTCTCTGCCCTGCTTTGGAAATACCTGAGCCACAAGGGATAAGGGCAGGAATAAGCAAAAGTCACCATAAAGAGACTGAGAAATTAAAGCACCTGGGCTGGTGTGCACACACTGTGTGCCTGACCCACGATAGGCATTTTTAAGAATATAATTTCTTTGATTCCTCACAGTGACTCCATGAAACTAGGTGCTATTTGCCTCAATGATGACTATAGAAAAACTGATGGTGAAAACACACTTGACATTCATTGAACTCTTACTACGTGCCAGGCACTGTTCTAAGCTTTTACTAGCATTGGCTCATTGATTTCCTAACAGCCGTAGGGCATCAGTGCTTTTTATTATCGCCATTGTATAACTGGTGAGACTGGTGCCCAGAGAGGTTCGGTAACATTGCTCACATGGGTAGCAGGTGGAAGAGCTGAGGTTAAGACCCAGAAGCTTATGCTGTTCCTAGCTATCTTATATCATTGCCTAAAAGATAACATCACAGCAGGGCAGCTCTAGGGGAAGCAGAGGTCACTGCTGTGTGGGCAGCCAGAAGCCAGTGCAAAGATCAGAGAGGGCAGAACACGGATGCTGTTGGAAAGATTCACTGGATAGCTTGGCCCTACACTTACCTTGTCTGTTAAACAGAGTCCTCCCCATTTCACAGGTGAGCAAGCCTCAGTGGTTTTCCTGATGTCATGCTGATATGAAATGACAGAGGCAGGACTCAAACCCAGGCCTGCGTGACTCCAGCCTTACGTGACTCTGCTGCTCACTCATGGTCTCACAAGGGGCTGCAGTAGCTTTTTCATGCTTGGCATCTGGGTGCAGGATGTGTAATTCTGAGGTGTAGTACAGTGTAGGCCGTGCTCTATAAGGCATACCAAGGGACTGCTTCAACCCTGGGTGTATGCCCTACCTCACCAATCAAAGATAGGCCCTAGGACTTACTTAAGCATTGCCACTTGATTGAAATTGAATGGAAACTGAAAGGAAGTGTTCCATTTTGAGAGGCTTCATATTCAGAAACCATTGACCCTCACATCGCTAAATATTCACAGAGAACAGGCAAAACTTACCATGTACAATATAAATACATAGAATGTTCAACATGATTTCCCTGCCAGGACAAGAACCATAACTTGCTCTCTAGCGAAGGTGAGTCCCCATCTGGCACTTGGGCCACATGTGGCATCACCCAGTCAGAATCCAGCCAATCTTGGCTTCTGCTCTGAAGTCACCCACGGCGGTTTGTTGTGCTGGCAGAAAACTACGTAGCAGTAGTAGCTGATACTGCACTTTAACCAGTGATAGAAATCAATTTAAAAAGTGAGTTGCCCATGATTTGTGACTAATAATAAAATAATAGCTTATATCCATTGCAAAAAATGTTTAGAGTGGGAGAGAAAGTGACAAAAGCAGAAAATGTGGATTGGTTATCCAAAAAAAGCAGAAGGATACTTTGTTGAAAGACTACAACTAGTCTCATTCAAATATGACTTCTACCTTAGTCCTTGCTGGCTTAGGATATGCCTCTGAAGCTCTATAAAAATCCTTCCAGGGCCGGGCGTGGTGGCGCATGCCTGTAATCCCAGCACTCGGGAGGTTGAGGCAGGAGGATTGTCGTGAGTTCGAGACTAGCCTGAGCTACAAAGTGAGCTTAAGGCCAGCCTGAACTGCATAGTGAGACCCTGTCTCAAAAAGACAAAAAAAAAAAAAA
>PVKA01016110.1:11222-48694 GCA_004027165.1 Ctenomys sociabilis | reverse complement strand
GCCATTCTTTCTGGAGTGAGATGATATCTCAGTGTTGTTTTTATTTGCATTTCACGAATGGCTAGCGATGTGGAGCATTTTTTCATATATTTGTTCGCTTCTTTAATTTCGTCCTCTGAGAAATGTGTATTCATCTCAGATGCCCATTTCTGAATTGGGTCTTTAAATTTGAGGGCCCTGTTATATCTTAGTTCTTTATCAATTCTAGACAGTAGACTTCTGTCTGATTGCTTATTAGTTAGGATTTTTTCAAAGTTTGTGGGTTGTCTTTTCACTCTGTTGACAATTTCTTTTGACATGCAGAAGCTCTTTGAGAAGAGTTGATCCCATTTGTTGATTCTTTCAAGAGCTTCCCGTGCGAACATATGTTTGTTCATGAACTCTTTACCTACCCCTATGTCTTCAAGAGTTCCTCCCACTTTCTCTTCCAGGAGATTGAGTGTTTCTGTTTTAACGTTTAGATCTTTAATCCATTTTGACTTTAACTTAGGGCATGGTGATAGAGCTGGGTCAAGTTTTAGTTTTCGGCATGGAGAAAGCCATGTTTTCCAGCACCATTTGTTAAAGAGTCTATCTTTCTCCCAGTGAGATTGTGTAGCCCCTTTGTCGAAGATAAGATGGCTGAGTGTTTTCGTAGATGCCTCTGCATATTCTAATCTATTCCACTGATCCTCAGGTCTATTTTCTTGCCAATACCATGTTGATTTTATCATAGTGGCTTTGTAGTATAATTTCAAATCAGGAATTGTGATGCCTCCTGCCTTGTTTTGATTGGCCAAGATTGCCTTTGCTATTCTAGGTCGTTTGTGGTTCCAAATAAATTTTAGGGTTGATTTCTCTATATCTGGGAGGTATGTTCGTGGCAGTTTGATAGGGATTGCATTAAATCTGTACAGCAATTTTGGGAGTATGGCCATCTTCACGATGTTGGATCTTCCTATCCAGGAGCATGGAATATCTTTCCATTTTCAGAAATCCTCCATAATCTCATAGTTGTTTTAAAGAGATCTTTTCTTACCTTTTTACTAGCTGCACCAGTGTCTTCAAGATCTGACAGTCTGTCTTCACTTTCGCTCAAATGATTTTGCAGGCTTGTGATTGAGATGTAAGTTCATCTATATTTGTTTTACTCTGCTTCATGCTATCTATTTCTTTCCTGCATTGCTCATTGAAAGAGTCCATTATTTTCCTAATCTCCTCTATTTTTTAATCAGTATTTTCTTTTGGATGTATTCTATTAAAATATACATTTTTTCACCTTTTGATTACCCTGGGAATGTTTGCATTTATGTCCTTATTTTAACTTCAAGATATTAATCAGAATAATATCAACAGTGACATAAACAAATGACCAAACAAATAAAATTTGGAAATTTAAATAACTATCATGGGGCTATATAATGTAAATCCTTATAGTATTTAAAAATCATGAGATTGGTGGGCCATGGAGATGGCTCAGTAAAATAAACGCTTCCCTGGAAAATGCAATTGTCTCAGGTCAATCCAAGGTTTGGGAAAAAAAATAATGAGTTTGGAGTATGAATTTTGGTGATAACAAAGTGGAGTTGTTTTAACATTTGCTTATTTCTGGATAAATAAAAAGCCATTGGGTTGTACTTCTTAAATGAGTGATGTGCATTGTACACAAACTAGATTTTAATAAAACTTTTACTAAAATAATCCTGTCTACGTGAAAGTTATGGCATAAAACAAAGTTAAGGAGCCAGAGAAATGGTTAGGGACAAGGAAGATGCCTCAGTAAGATAAATGCTTGCCTGGGAAGCAGAGGGTCTTGAGTTCAATCCCAAATGCTGGGAAAAAAGTTAATACCATTAAAAGCAGTTATATAAAAGAAATGTGCTAGGTTATATCTGATATAACCAATGGCTCTATAAAATATATGAAAAATCATAAACAACATTATTAACTTTATTTATTTATTTTTGTGTTCTAGGGAAGGATCTACAGGGTGTCCAGGGTCTCACTGATATAGTGGATTTGGCACTGCAGGCCTGGGGATTCAGCCTCCTTCCCCTGCACCTGCTTGAAGGTGCTTTAATCCACTGAGCTATTTGACCTGTCCTACAATGTTAATTTTAATTGTAAAAATGAGAAACTGAGCAAAATCAGCTTTTAAATAAAAAGGAAATTAAATCACAATAAAATATTGAAATAAGACTACTATAATCATATATATAAGTAATTATAAATTATACTTTTGTACTCAAAGTAAACTTTCTTGAAATATAAAATTTGAATAAAATAATCATCATGGAAAATATTGAAAAAGATAAAGTTTTACAATAAACATAACAGAAGGACATTCTAGCATTTAGAAAATTTCTTTCAAATTCAATGTACAGAATATTCATATACTATGAAAGTTATTTTATCACATATAAAATTTATGAAAATGCATAGCTGTAAGTGCTAGTTTATGGTTTATACTAAGATGGCAAGTAAATAATATAACAAAGTGCAGATTGAAACAAAGAAGCCACATTGTTAGAACCCCAGTAAGAGTTCAGTGTTATTGTAATGTAAATGTCACATTCTGATATCAGGCTAATCTGCTGGCTAGAGCAGTTAAATTATTTTAGTAAAACTATAAGAAATCAAGGACCACGGAGATGATTTAATAGAATAATTGCTTGTGTGGAAATTGCAAGGGCCTGAGTTCAGTCCCTGGTTCCACAAAAAGAAAAAGAATCAGATCCATTTGGTCTTAAACGTTAGTTTATTATAAATCTTAAAGAAATGATGACAATGTTCTAAAATTTATGAATATATCAAGCAAATACAATAAATTATATGTTGTTACTCTGAAGATAAATAAGAATGAGTAAAAACATTACCTCTGTAAAAGAAAGCTAGACAACAAATTCTTTAGTATCGATATATGCACCATCCTAGCACTGAACCCTTACTGGGCATTGGTCACTGTGGTAAACATTTTAAATTTGTTGCTTCATTCAATCCTTATAATAACTTAGTAATAAGAACCATTTTCAATATTTTTCACACATATAAAGACTCAATAGTTAAGTAATCCAAAGTCATTACACAATTGTACAATTATTTGAAAGGTCATGGTTTCAGCTGCAACACATTTCAGTTAACAATAAAGGATATTTACCTTAAGCTAAGAGCCAACATTATATTCATTGAAACAAAAAAGCCACATTATTAGAACCCCAGTAAGGGTTCAGTGTTATTGTAATTTAAATGTCACATTCTGATATCAGACTAATCTGCTGCCTACTGATCACTGGGAAGTGTTATCTCTTCTGTGTTTTCTAAAACATTTTAAAATTTTATTATTTTTTGGTTTTACAATTTGGATTAATTTACATTTTAGTTTTTTAAGATAAATAGTGAACATATATATTTAACATAGGGTATTTAACATTAGACATAAGTCGGATTTTTGTACTGAGGTACATCCTTTGCCCTATGTTTATTTTTTAAGTTTTAAAATGAGATTTCCCAAAGTAGGTATGTTGCCTAATTTTGACTTGAGCTTGTAATCCTACTACCTCAGTCTCACAGAGGGTTAGTATTGCGTGTATGTGCCACCAGATTTCACACAGATTGTATTTGTTTCATATACACCTAAAAGTAAATTCATGTAATAGTTTTTTTTAATTCTGTGCATCAAACAAAGCTTATGTACAATGACATTTGAAATTAAATCATTTGAACACTGTGGTTACTTGAAATCATTGTCACTCCTGACTCTGAGTTTATATGCTATGAAAAAACCATAATGCACTTACTCTATTCACACAAATGGCACTCAACAGGAAAAAAATGTTACATATTCAGAGTGACAAAGCAAGCATTAACATCATCAAAATAGGTATATTAACTGCTAACAACAAGAAACAATATTAGGCTTTCATTAGCTATCTATCATGCTCTTATTTGATCATATGTTTTTCTCTTCAGTGTATTTTTTCTTTTCAGGTGAGAAAAAACAACAGAAGTCATTGAGGAACTGGAAACAATTTCTCTTGCGACAAGGAAACATTCTGCATATGTGCTTTCTTAACTGTCTCTTCTGGACTCATCTGCCTAATCAAAAAACTTTTCAACTACACAGTCTCCCTGATTTTATAAGCTAACATATTTTTCCCGTTGTGTTATGAGTGCATGCTGTTGCACTTCTTCAAGAAGTCTCCTGACTCATTTCCACTACTTGTTCAGTTGGCACTTCTTCTGTAGTGTTAACTTCCTTGTCATTATTTTCATAATCACAATGAGTCCATGTAGATATTTCACAATTGGTTAATGAATGATGTGAAAAACCCTTACTGTTTGAAAACCTTTGCTATTCTTTGCAACCAGTTTACTATCATCTCTGAAGATATTTTTTGCATATGTAATGTGCTCAGAAATCATTTTTTATTCACTTGACATACAAAATCCTACAGTAACCACGTTATTCATTACCACCATTAGTTGCAGACCAGAGGTTGTACAAGGCAATCTAAAATGTTCCCCCAAATGCCTCTTGTATGCAGAAATGGGACACTCAGAGAGTAATTACATGATGAGGATGTGAAATTTAAGAGGGAATTAATCCCGTGATGAGCTCCTTGCCCAGTGTGCTAATGGGAAGTGTGATCTCGGCGCTGGGGATGTAGCTCAGTGGTGCAAGTGCCTGCCTTGCAAGCACAAGGGCCTGAGTTTGATTCCCAGTACCAAAAAAGAAAAGTAATTACAGGAAATGTGATCTGTATGGAGAGTGTAGTCACTGAGGGCATGACCTAGAAAGCTGTATTCTTGTCTCTGACTCTGAGCGTTTCCCTCAGCTTTGTGTTTGCTATGATTTGGGCAGCGATCTCTGAACAGGTCTTTTGTAATATGGCATTGCTGGTTGGAGTCGATCGACGATGGACTAAATCCTCCTAAGGTTTGAGTCAAAGAAATCTCTCTTTTACAATTTTGTTGTAACATATTCTGCCCTGGTGACAAGAAGGTGACCTATAAATTCACTGTTGTTCAAGCATTTATGACAACGTATAGAGAGTGATGCTTTTAGAGCTGTCAATGGTGCAAACTCCCACCACAGCACCCATGCCATATTTTCGCCACCATGGATATAGAGCATCCTTTGTGCTAATCTCTTGTTGAAAGCCCTCGACACCCTGGCTCTCTTCACTGCTTGGTACACTAGTCAATTACATAATTTTATATTTAATCTTAGTGATCTAAGAAAACCTTTGTCACATAAATTATGCAGTGAAGTCACATTTGTAAAAAGCACAAATCATAAATAATATTTTTATGAGAATTTCAGTTGGGCATCAGCAGAGCTGTAAATAACAAAACCCTTTCAATCTTCCTTCAGTTCAAAATACCTGAACTGACCTCAAGCTTCTGACCTGAAATGTTTGGATGCCTTTCAGAAAAGATGTTTGCACCTTTGTGTGAGCATAATAATGGGCTGGGGAAAAACTCATGCCTTTAACATAGCAACCACAAGAGCTCTTTCTTATCACAGCAAATTTACACCTGCAAATGCCCTCTCCATTAGCAAAGCCCATTACAGTTATTTTTCCCTGGTCATCACACCCTTGTTATGCTGTGATGTTATCTCTTGACTATATGTTTGAGTGAAAATAATACCAAACACTGTGATGTTTTATCGCAACTTGCATTTGATGATCATCTTTCTCTGGGAATTAATCTCAGCAGATGGAAAGCTGAGACAGGAAGATACTGAGCTCAAGGCCAGCCTGAAACATGTATTAGGATGTAGTTTTTGGAAACCAAAAAGTACAACAGTAAAAATAACCTGCTTTAGGCATCAGACTTTGGAAAGTGATGATCCTGTCAAAAGAACCCTTGAACATATGCACAGGTCTTTGTGATAAGCACATGCTTTCTTCTTCCAAATCTTTACTTATTTAATGCTGGAGGGCTTCTTAATTTTCTGCATTGATAGTAAATAAGTATATATGTAGGTTCACAACAATCATTTTGCTTCTTATTTTCTTGATTTCTATTTGCTTTTGGTCATATTTTTCTTATCAATTAATTATACATTTCTTATTTTATTTTCTAATCTGTTTCACTATGCAGTTCTGGCTAGTATTAAACACTTGGCCAGGCTGGCCACAAACTCACAGTCATCCTCTTGCCTCAGCCTCTCAAGTGCTGGAGTTACAGACATGTGCCACCATGGCCATCTAAATACATATTTTTTGTATTTAGTACAGGATCTACAGGGTCTCACTACACAGATCAGACTTGTAGTGATTGTCTTATTTTCAGCTGCCCAAGGGTTGGGATTACAAGCATGTGGCACCACGCCCAGTTGCAATTACAGTCTCAACATGACCTAGAGACAGAGCCTGCATGCACGGAAATCGAACCCTGTTCCCTGAACTTGCCAAAGCAGAATCCTAGTCTGCTGAGCTGTCTCTTCAGCCCTGTTATTTCTATAAATTATGGAATTCTATAAATATACTGAAATCAATGTTGTTAAATTATTTCTATTTCTTCTAAGGTAATTGCTATATATTTATATAAATTTATTATGTACCTGACAAGAAATCGTTACTTTGGGCAGTTCAAGCAGCTCAGCAGATTAAAGTATCTGCTTAGACTCAGGGACCAGGAGTTCAATCCCTGGGCCTGTCATGTTGGTCCTGCTCCTGGGGTGCACTTAGACTGTGATTGAGACTCAGCATGGTGGCATGTACCTATAATCCCAGTGCTTGGGAGGCTGTAAATGGGAGATTCACTACAAGTCTGATCCATGCAGTGAGACCCTGTACACCCTGTCTTAAATAAATGATATTCTATGTCAAGAATATCATTTTACAGTAATATATATATATGTACATATATATATATATAAAACTGTAAGTATATATATATATAATATAATATATATATATATATATATATATATATATATATTAACCCTTCTGAAACTCTTCATTTTTCCTGTGACAGGCTTTTTACATGCTATCATTAATTATTGTTTGCAGAACTATATAGATTTCAGCAATTCTTCTCTTGAATTTTCTCAACATTTTTCTGAAAGTAACAGATTTCATCTTCAGTTTTACAGGATAACTTCAAAATTTGCCAAGTATTTCTGTTTTTCATTGAATTTCACTTTGTTCTTTCATTTAGAAATTCTTATTATATTATATTATTATATATTTATATTATTATAAATATATAAATATATTATTATATATTAAATATATTTAATATTATATATTAAATATAATATATTATAAATAATATATATTATAAATT
Source organism: Ctenomys sociabilis (assembly GCA_004027165.1). NCBI lineage: Eukaryota > Metazoa > Chordata > Mammalia > Rodentia > Ctenomyidae > Ctenomys > Ctenomys sociabilis. The sequence goes on along the minus strand of PVKA01016110.1, from coordinate 41,416 downwards.
ATATATATTTTATATATATTATATATATTATTATATTATTTATATTATAATAATATAACAAGAATAATATAATTCCTATTACACTGTTTAGTCCATTTATTTTGAAGGGAAAGTTGTTCATTTTGAAAAAACAAATAGATTAATCTTGGGACTATAATGTTAAACGAAATAAATCAGACATACAGACTTAAATATTTTGTGCTTTCTCTTATGTGAGAAACATACAGGATAAATAAAGAGCAAAATGTAAGGTACATAGTAGGAAAAAGGGAGATACATCATTTTCTGATGCAATATGAATAGGGAATGGGAGAATGGGAAAAAGAAAGGCAAAGGATGACAAAAGGAAGGAAAATGTACTATGGAAGTGCACCCTCCCCAGTTAAGCAATATAAACATGTTTTGCAAATATGGACTGATGCAAAAAGTAACTTTAAAAGACAAAGAAGAAAATTATCAGGGCCGGAGAGATGGCTCAGTGGAATAAGAGCTTCCCTAGCAATCACAAAGGCCAGAGTTCAATCCCCGGTTCCGCCAAAAAAATAAAAGATAAAAAATAAAGAAAGAAGTAAAGAAAAAAGGAGGAAGAAGAAGAAGAAGATTAACTGAATTACATGATGCAAAAATGTTACTGTATATCTCAAGGGTTTTATACTTTATACTACTATTTTAAAAGATTATTTTTAGCTTTCATTTTCAGAAATTTGACTCACTTTCTAAGAGTGATTCTAGTTATACTTAATCTTCTTGGGGTTCATTGGAAATATCCACTTTGTAAGTTAATGTCTTTTATTTGATGTTACACTTTTAAATATCGAGTTTCCTCAATTGTTTCAATCTTCTTCTGAAACTACAGCTACATATACGTGACACATTTTTTATTTTATCATTTATTAACAACTGAATGTGAGTTCAATCCCTGGTTCCACAAAAAAAAAATTGAATGTAAATATACACAGGGTAGCCATCACTATTTCATTGTGGGGTCAAATGAATTAATGCATAGAAAATTCAATAAAAAAGTTTTTACAAAAGTATGTAAGTTGGTATGTGTAAAATTTTGCCGTGCAGTTAATCCTTTTTTAATTTTTTACTAATTTTAATGAGAAAGAAATAGCACAATGAAATAGCAATGAGACTGTTTCAAAACAGGTCATACAACAGGTACAATAACTACATTGCATATAGTTTTCTTCATAATAGTTATTCATAGTACAACATGCAGACATGAACTCTTGTCTAAGCAATATCAGTGCAAATCTTCCTTCTCATTGAACTAAGAGAAGATTGCTTTTTATCTATCCTATTTTGAATATATATTTTTTTCACTGAAAAATGGTCTTTCATTTATAATCCCCTGTTTCATTCAGTTTTGTCAGAGATGGGTGTCCATTGCTGTTAGACAACCTGTATTTCGAGAAGTCTTTGGAGGACTTTTCTTACTTGATGCCAGTTCAAAATTTGTACATACTTGAATTCAGCAAAACATCCCAATACAGTGTAAAGATCCATAATAATTGTGTGTTATCAGCAGAATTGGCAATTGTCAGAAGTTGTTGACTTGAGCCTTTTACAGCATAGCACATTAATATGGCATCACTTTTTGTAACTAGTGGTTATACTTTTCTGCTGGATGCTTAAGACCAATTTAAAGCAAGACCTATATAATTAATGTAGGGACCAGAGACATGACTTAGTGGAATAAGCGCTTTCTTGGCAAGTGTAAGGGCCTGAGTTCAATCCCTGGTTTGACCCAAAAAAAATGATGATGGTAATAATAATAATAGTAATAATAATAATAATAATAATTAAAATGTAACTTTTGTGTCTGACAAGATCAGTCAAATCCCTTCACAAATCTATGTAGAGAAGCTTGTAGATCATCCATTGTCAGCCATCTGGACAAGTCACAGCCATTGCTTGACCAACTTCCTCTCTGTTAAAGCCTGAGAGATTTTTTCTCACTAGGTAACACTCCGTGGGCACACTGTACATTATTGGTCACTTTTCCCTGTGCCCCTATAATCTCCCTGAACTGAAAATTTGGGACACAATGAATTTACAGGATGTAACAGCACAGGTGGTATATCTTCAAATTGCAACAATTTATATATGAGTGCTTTGGGTATATTATTCTTTATAGCTGAGTAATACTCCATCTTATAAAAGCACCACATCTTTTACATACATTCCTCAGGTGACTGGCATTTTGCTTGTGACTAATATTTAGCTATTGCAAATCATGCTGCTATAAACATAGGTGCAGGTATGTCACTATGATATGATATTTTCAGCTTTTGGGGAAAATTCCAAGGAGTAGCATAGCTGCATTTATTGGGATTTTCAGTCCAAGTTTTTAAGGAGTCTCTAAATTGATTTTAGTAATGGTTACACCAGTCTACATTTACACCAGCAGTGGAAATCAGTTCCTTTTTCCCAACAGCCTATCCAACATCTGTTGTTGGTTGGTTTCTTTATGATAGTCATTCTTCCTGGGTTCAGATGGTATCTCAGTGTTGTTTTAATGTGAATTTTGTAGAATGGCTAGTGATGTGAAGCACTTTTTCTTGTATATATTCGCCTGTGTATTCCTTCGTCTGAGAAGTGTGTGTTTACCTCAGATGCCCGTTTTTCGATTGGGTCTTTAAATTTTGAGGTTCTAATGTTTTTTAGTTATTTATAAATTCTAAAGACCAGACCTTTGTCTGAGCATTTATTATGTAAGATTTTTCCCAAATTTATGGGTTGTCTTTTCACTCTGTTGATAATTTCTTTTGATATGCAAATACTTCTCAATAAAAGTAGTTCCCAGTTATTAATTCCTTGGAGTATTTCCTGTAGAGATTGATTTTTGTTATGAACTATTTGTCTACCCCTATGTCTTCAAGATTTCCAGCTAATTCCCCTTTGAAGAGATTAAGTGTTACTGTTTTAATGTTTAGATCTTTAATCCATTTTGAGTTCAGTTTAGTGCATGATGATAGACCTGGGTCAAGTTTTAGTTTTTGGCATGTAGGGAGCCAGTTTTACCAGAACCATTATTTAAAGAGGCTATCTTCCTTCTAGTGGTTCTGTTTGGCCCCTTGAAGATAACATGGCTGAGCTTTTTTTCTGGTTGCTTCTGCGTATTCTAATCTATTCCATTGACCCTCAGGACTATTTTTTTTTTGCCAATACCATGTAGATTTTATGACACTGGCATTGTAGTGTAATTTCAAATCAGGAATTGTAATTCCTCCTGCTTTGTCTTTATTGTCCAGGATTGTCTTTGTTATTCTATGACTTTTCTTGTCCAAATAAATTTTAGGAATGATTTCTCTATGTCTGGGACGTATGTTGGTGGTGTTTTTATAAGGTTTACATTAAATTTTTATAAAAATTTTAAGAGTTGGTGAACTTTATGATGTTGATGCTTCTTATCCAGGAGCACGGAATAATTTTCCATTTTTTGAAATCCTCTTTGATCCCTTTTTCAGAGTACTATAATTCTTGTTGAATAGATATTTTATTTCTTTAATTATATTAATTCATAAGTATTTCATTTTCTGCAGTGCTATTGTAAAAGGTATTGTTTCTCTAAGTTACTTCTCAGTGAGTTTGTAATCTGTGTAGAGGAACGTTGTCAACTTTTGGGTATTAACTTTGTTTCCTGTTATACTACTGAATTTGTGAATTCTAGTAGCTTCTTGGTGGAGTTCTTTGGGTCTTCCAAGTAGAACATCATGTCATCTGCAAATAATGATAGCTTAACTTCTTATTTACCTATTCTTATTCCTTTCTATTTCTCTCTCTTGTCTAATAGCTCTAGCTGATTCCAAAACTATATTGAATAGGAGTGGTAATAGAGGACATCCTCGTCTTGTGCCTGATCTGAGAGTAAAAACATTTCAATTTTCCCCCATTTAGAATTATGTTAGCAGTTGGATTGTCATAGATGGCTTTTATCAGATTGCAGTAGAGACCATCTTTTAAAATATTCTGTAGGACTTTGAACATGGAAGAGTTTTTCCCTTTGTCAAAAGCCTTTTCTGCATGAATTGAGATGATTATGTGGTTCTTAGATTTGGCTCTATTGATATAATATATTGCATTTATAGATTTCTGAAGTTGAACCATCCTTGCATCCCTGAGATGAATCCTACCTGGTCATGGTGTATAATCTTGATTATTCATTGTATTCTATTTTCTAGGATTTTATTGAGGATTTTGCATCTATTTTCATGAGGTAGATTGGCCTACAGTTCTCTTTTACTTACACCTTTCTCTGATTTTGGTATCAGTATAATAATTGCCTCCAGGAATAATTTTTGGAAGATTGTTTCCTTTTTAATCTCTTTGAAGAGTCTGAGGACTTATTAGTATTATAACTTCTGTAACGTTCTTGTAGAATTCAGCTGTGAATCCATCACGACTTGAACTTTTTTTGTTGGTAGTTTTTCATTACATTTTGAGTTTCATTGGCTCTTATGTGATTATTGAGAGTTCTTATTATCTTCTTGATTAGTTTTGGTAATTCGTACCTTTCTAAGAATCAGACTATTTTGTGCCTTGTATTCTGTGTGAGTACAGGTTCTCAAAGTAGCTATTGATCATCTTCCGCATTTCCATGGGGTGTGGTAATTTCACCCTTTTCATTACTTATTGTTTGTATTTGAGTTTCTTATTTTTTCTTTGTGATGGGGTTAGCTAGGGGCTCATCAATTTTAATTAATGTTTCAAAGATCCAGCTTTTTGATTCGTTAATTATTTGAATTGTTTCTTTCATCTAAATTACGTTAATTTCTGCTCTAATCTTTATAATTCACTCCTGTCTTTGGGCGTTGAGCTTGGTTTGGTCTTATTTTTCTAGATGTATGAGGTTCAGCATGAGGATATTTATTTGTTCTTGCTCTGTTTTCCTAGGGTGTAAGTTCACAGCTATAAGTTTTCTTCTAAGAACTGCTTTTGTTGCATCCCACAGATTCGCATAAGTTGTTCCTGAATTTTCATTGAATTGTAGACATTTTTAATTTTTTATTTAATTTTGTCTATGACCCATTGGTTGCTAAGGAGGCTGTTTTATAATTTCCATGTATTTATGGGGTATTTCTGCTTTCTTGTTTTGTTTATTTCCAGTTGCATTTCACTGTATGCAATACAGTGATAATATGCATCGGATAATTTCCGTTTTCTTGCGTATACTTAAGCGTGACCTATGGACCATTATATGCTCTATTTAGAAAATAGCCCATGTGCAGCTGAAAAAAAAAATGTGTATTCAGCGGTGGTTGGGTGGAAAACTGTATATGTCCACTAAGTCCATTTGTTCCAATCTCTAGTTCAGTTCTGCCAACTCTTTGTTAGTTTTTTTGTCTAGTTCACCTATCTTTGTGGATTAAGGGGGTGTTAAAGTCTCCTGTTAAAATGGTGGTATTGGATATTAGATTTTTTTCATGTCCATTAAGATTTGCTCCTGTGTTTGCTTCATATACATTTGTGAGTGCTACCTCTTCCTTTTGAATTTTTCCCCTAACCACTATGTAGTGGTCTTCTTTATTTTGTTTGATCATTCTTGGTTTGAAGTTGATACTATCTGCAAGAAATATTACTACCAATGTCTTTTTCTGCATTCCTGGGGCATGTAGTATTGTTTTCCAACCTGTGACTTTCAGCCTATGAATTTCTTTTTGAATTAAGTGTGCTTGTTGTATACAGAATCTTGTTGGATTTTGTTTCCTAACTTACTATGTGAGTCTATTTGTTTTAATTTTTGAATTGAGTCCATTTACATCGATGGTGATAATTGAGATGTATTGACTTATAATTGTCATGTTATTTACTTGCACTTGTGTAGCTTTTACCTCCTGTATGTAATTGTTTGCCCTGTATGGTTGTGTCTTTCCGATTTTATTCATGGAGTTGTGGTCATTTTGGTCTATGCAGGACTTTTTTATGTGTCCACTTTTTTCTTATGCAATTATCATTTTGAAAAAAATACATTAATTATCCTCACACTTCATCTGGACTTATTTTCATTTACATATTCTCCTTTGCAGTCATCTTTGCCCTGAGATGTCATGGCTGCTGTTAAACACATACTAAGTGAGCTGAGTTTGACATATTTGTATTTCCAAGTATTAGTTTGTTCCCCATAAATCTATTTTTATTCAACATTTTTATACATAAAGCACTTCTATTTTCATTTGTATTATACTATATATCTTTTTGAATATTCATATGATCTACTCTATTGCTTTCAGAGACATCTATATTTCTCTCTCTCTCTCTCTCTCTGTCTCTCTCTGTCTCTGTCTCTCTCTCTCTCTCTCTCTCTCTCTCTCTCTCTCTCTCTCTCTCTCTCTCTTTTCTGGATCCAGGGATTGAATGCAGGCCTATGTACTTGCCAGGGAAGTACTTATTCCACTAAGCTATCTCCTTGGCCTGTATCTATATTTTTCTTATTAGCTTCTTTGGACATGAATAGTTTGGCAGTGTTTTTCTAGAAAGTACTATTTCTGCTTTATAATTTTGAGGAATTTCCACACTGTAGTTTTTCATAGCGATTCCACTAGTTTGCATTCCCACAAACAATGTAAAGGATTAAATCTTCCCAATTAAAATTTACAAGATTTATTATTATTTGATTTCTTAAATATAGTCATTTTTTTGAAGTAAGATGAAATATCTGTGTTATTTTAACTTACATGTTTTTATGCCTCATGTTGTTGAACATTTCCTCATGCATTTATTAACAATTTGAACTTCCAGGAAGTATCTATATATTTCAGTGGCTTAATTTTTACTTTTCTTTGTATTTAGTACAGGGGCTACAATGTCTCACTACACAGATTGCACTCATAGTGATTCTCCTGTTGTCAGACTCCCAAGCACTGGAATCACAGGTGCTCACCACCATGGCCAGTCTCATTCACCATCTCAGTTTGGCCTAGGGGTGGGTCTGGCATGGCGCTCAGGGAGTGGAACCCTGGCCCCTGTGCCTGCCTAAGCAGTTACTTTAGTCTGCTGAGTTATTTGACCATCAGTGGCTTACCTTTTGATTGATTTTTATATCAGGGGTTCTTCTCAGTTATTCCCCATTTAGGTATCTTTCCAAAATGTTAAAGATATCATACTACCATGGCATGCATACTCATGATAGATTTATAGCAACATTATGTATAATAGCTAAATCTTGGAGTCTATATACCAATAAATGGATGACTGTGTAAAGAACATAGGGTGCTAATACATTGAAGTACTACTCTTTCATAAAGAAAGCTAAACATGCATAATTTGTAGGAAATAAGATGCATCATAAAACCATTATGTTAAGTGAAACAATACAGACCTATAAGGTTAAATATCACATGGTTTATTTTGCATGAGAAATCCAAAACATAAAGTACAAAGTAAGTATTACAAAATAGGAAATAGATATTTGAAAAAAGAAAGAGGACTAAGAAAGGAAGGAAGGATGAATAGAAGGGCAAAGGAGGAGAAAAAAGAAAGAATGAAGATGTGTGTCTACCATCTCCGCAAGACAAATGTCATGATCACTTAATGCAAATGTGTATTAAAATGGAGAAAATATGTTATTTTTCAAAAAATGAATAATATGGTAACAAGAACATTTAAAATGCTCACATGCTTCAATCTATGATGTGAATTACCAGGAAGATGATCATTGAAAATCAACACACCTATGACAAATTATTTGGCTCCTTATATCTGCACTGTCCCACTGCTAATATAAATAAAAATAGAAAATTACATGTACAATAAATGAGTTAATAAAAATATCCTAATGTATACTTGTGATCTAATATTTTAGTTTTAGAAAATTACATTTTGAAAAAAAAAAGACCACTCAAGATATCATACTATTTGAAGCATAAGGAGTAAACTCTAAGACTGTGTATACATTTGTCAACAACAGTACATCAGGTGGATTGCTCTGTGATTTTAGTATCAAAATAAACTGCTTTTTACCTCTTTCATGCATTTTGTGGAAATTGAAAAGACCTCTTCAAAATTACTGGAAACTCACAGGGACTGCTGTTTTTTATCTGGCATTTAAGAGTAAATCCTTAGAATATTGCTAATATTTCAATCTAATTTGGTCTGTCGTATGTATATTTTCTCCCATATTCATCTTCCATAAACACAGATATACAGAGTTTTAATGCATGCATTAACATTTACCCATCAGTGCACTTATTTGCACTTTTAATTATTTTCGTTTTGCTCAAAGTTCTGTTCACACTTTAAAATAATAACTTTGAATTTAAATAAAAAGGGGAACAAACAAATACTATATAAATCATATATAAGCTTCAAAGTCACACAGATTTTAGGATTCATCATCATTCCCATTGGAATTACTCTTAGTAGAAAATACTAAATAGATGAAAAGTACATGATTTTTAAAAACGTAATAAATACCAAAATTACAGTGGAAGGTAACAGAAATAAGCCATGTCTTTAGCCATAAATATCTTTATAATTTTATATTTAAATTTGCTATCTGTGTATTCCTGTATCAATGAAATATACTCTTTCAGTCACAGGACATTTAAGCAGATTCTTTTCAATTTAAAAAATAAAAATGAAAGCATTAGAATAAGGAAATTAATGACTTACTTCATTTCAATGTTTAGATCAAGTATTCACTCTCTTTCTGAATGCTCAGTAGAATCATGCTTTTTTTCCTGTATTTTACGGAAGGGTCTACAGGGTGTTCAGGGTCACATTACTAGATTGGACTCATAGTAATCCACCTGTTTACAGCCTCCCAAGTGCTAAGTTTACAGGGGAGCACAACAATGCCCAGTCTCAATTGCCTTCTCAGTGCACCCTGGGAGGACCCACCATGATGTCCCTGCAGGTCTCCCATGCCGCTTCTGCACCTGCTTTCAGGTGCTGCAATCCCTCTCAGCCATTTGACCAGGCCAACTCACAAGGCCAACTCCCCGTTGTTCAGAGAATTGAACCCTGCTGAGCTTGTCTGTCTGTGGACTCAATCTTTGAACACTGGAGAAGCAGCTAGTTACATGATTTTTATCTGACAGCCCGGGTCAGACTTGCAATATGAGCAATGTTTATTTTCTTTGCTTCCTTATGGAATTCTCTGTTCTACTATAATGGCTTGATTTTAGCAGTCAGTTCTCTGACTTCTCTTCAGCTGATATACATACATATTTTTCTCTTCCACACTCTGTGACTATGTAAAAATATCTGCCCAAATTTAGTGGATTGTCTCAATAGCTATGTTGTTATTATTGGCCACAGTTATGGAAGCTTATTTGGCCAGTTCTGCTTAGCTTGTTTGTTTGTTTTTTGTTTGTTTGTTTGTTTGTTTTGGCAGAACTGGGGATTGAACTCAGGCCCTTGTTCTTGCCAAGGAAGCACGTATTCCACTGAGCCATCTCCCCGGGCCCTGCATAGCTTGTTCATGGGCTCTCACAGCTTGATAATAAGTCAGTGACTGACTCATGGAACTTTCATTTTTATAAAAGGGATGCTTGGCCTCCTTCTTTCCTCCTTGTCCTCCCGAGACAGTAGTCTCCTGGTCCTTCTCTTTCCCAGTAGAAAAGGCAAATTTTAACATGAAAATTCATGGTTTCTACATGAACTTCCTAGGGCTGCCATTACAAAAACCTAGATGACTTCTGATAGGCAGAGTTTGTTCTCCAATGGTGCTGGAGTGCAGAAGTTGTAGCACACCATGCCCCTTTCAGAGGGGCCAGTGGCAATTTTGGAGAAGGTTTTACTAGGCTCTGTTTGTTCCAATGATTCCTTAGCATGTGTCTGGATTGCTCCATTTTTGCATTTACCTCTCTACATGGCTTTGTCCTACGTTGTGCCTCAAATTTCCCTTTACTTCACTAAGAACATTGGCATTGTTTTAAAAGACTAGCCAGAGATGATAGGGTTCACTCATTTCAAGAAATCTAACTAAATTAAAATTGCAAAGATTCTTCTGATAAAGTCACATTCACAGGCTTGTATATATTTTAAGGCATAAAACACATCCTACCTCATCTCCCCAAAACAAACACTCTAAGAGGCAAACTAGGAGATGCTAGTCCATATGGACTTAAATAACTCAGAATTCTCTTTTTTCCATTCTCATTGAGCATTATGAGTTCATCCCTGATTCAAGGTACACAAATATTCTCCAGGAGCACCAGTTCCAAGCTGTATCACTCAGTGGGATGATATTTGGTCACACACTGCTATATCTTCATACCTAATATCTAGAAATACATAAGCGCCTTCAAACCATTTGTCTCATCTTGTTTCATTAGCAAAAGCTCTTACTAGACAGTAAAAATGAAAAAAAGAAAGTACAAGTTCAAAAAGTATGAACATTGGAAAAATGAATTTAAGTAACTGTACACCAACTATACACTATCATAACAAACTTATTTTAGATTTAAAGAAAGAAATGGGTTAATATTAAATGCCAGGAAATTTGTGTTTCATGAAACAAGTAAAAAGATCTCAATATATCTTATTAAATTAGAAAAAATTTAAAAAATTATGATTATAATAGGTAATGAATTTCATTAAAGATGAAACAGTACATCTATCCAACTCCATCAAGAGATATTTCTAAATATATGTGCAACTAACATCAATGCATCAAAATATATGAAAATGAAACTGAATTAACCACAGGGGGAAAGGAATATTTGAATACTCATACTGGAAACTTCAATATTCTTTTTCAATGATAAAGCTAAAAGAATTACAAGAAAGAAGGCACACAAAAACTACAGAATTTAAACAACTTCAATATTAACACTCCTGATAGATATTTAGAGAAAATTGTGGCCAACAAAAGAATTCATATTACTCTTTAATACACAAATAGTCTCTAAAGCATATCATATATTTCATCATGGAAGAAGTCTCAATATATTTTGTAAGATTCAAGTGATTCAAAGAAGTTTCTCCAAGCATAATAAAACCTGGAAACAGTAACATATAAACATGTAGAAATTTTAAAAGTACTTCAAAATTAAATAAAGCATTCCTAAACAACCAGTGAGTTAAATAAGAGATCACAAGGGAAATTAGAAATTCATTTGAAGTAAATGAAAATCAAAATTTAGCATATTAAAATTTTGTATACAGCATGTATGTTGCTCAGAAGGAAACTTACAGCAATAAATACTTACATTAAAAAGATGTCATATCAGTAAAGTAACTATACACACTAAAGAAGTAGAAAAATAATCTTACAGTAAATCCAAACTATAGGGGAAGGAAATAATAAAGAACATAAAGGAGCGATACTACAGAAATTAAGACAAATCATAAAGCAAATCCACAAAAGTTGGATCTTTTCAAAAGTAATTAAAATTAAACTTTAAGAATGCAAAGATTAAATTTGTAAAATAAAATTGAAGACTTTGCTATTGACCATATAGAATTAAAAAGGATTAGACAATACTGTGAAACACTATCACTAGTGAATTCATAACACAGAAGAAATGTAAAAGAAGTCTCAGAACACACGAAGTACAAAATTCACTTAAACAAAAATATACAAAATTGACTAAAATGAAAACAAAGATTGGTAGATACATAGCAGGTAAATAAAGAGTCAATAATCAAAACCTTCCAAAAAAGCAAAAGTGATAATTAGATATATTTATTACTGAAATTTACCGAATGTTTACAGAACAATTAGATCACTAATTATTAATAATAACCCACTACTATTATGGACTGCTGGACTGTATTGGATTATTTTGCTGAATTCACACACCTACAATGTATAAATGTCAATGAAATACCCATCTCTGACAAAACTGAACAAAAAAAGGCTATAAATGAATGATTATTTTGTATCTGCATATACAAAATTGTTAGGATAGATATATAGCTACTTTCTTTTAATTCAATAAGAAGGAAGACTTATACTAATGGTATTTAGACAAGATATTATGTATGCATCTTGTACAATGAATAACCACTATGACAACAATATGCAATATATTAATTATTGAAACTATCCTACTAATCAGTTTTGAAACTGTCTCACTGATATTTGTTTCTCAATAAAATTATTAAAAGATTAAATCCTTATCATTAAGTTCTTTCACAAGCAGAAAAAAAATCAGTTTTTAATAAGGTTGGTATTATTAGATTACTGAAAACATAGACAGCTGAGGGAACTCTAAATCAGAGTCCTCAAAGAAGTAACATATAGATCCTCCAAAGTTCTAGCAAATTCCAGCAATATATTACAGGATTATTCACCATGACCATGTGGTGTCATCTATAAATACAGAGCTTGCTTACCATATAAAAATAATCAAATATAATATGCCTTAATAGAATTAAAAGTAATATAACATTTAGTCTTGTCACTTAATGTAGACAAAGTATTTGGCAAAGTTAAATGAAATATCATGATAAAAAATAGTCAAGTCACTATATAAGGGAACTATGTGGAAGGAAAGTTACTCCATTTACATCTGAACTGTCTCTACTGCCATGAAAATTTAACTTTACTGGATAATTTATAAGAAAAATTTCTCACAATGCCAGAGGCTGACAAATCTAAGATCAAGGTGTTAGCAAATTCAGTGCCTAGTAAGGACTACGTATCTATATAATGCTTTCTTGCTGCTTTCCATGAAGACAGAAGATATAAATGTAACTCTCTCTCACAGTGGGTGAATAGAAAGAAACATCCCCACCCTCTGAAGCCTTTGGAATCTTACCCAAGAAGTCACTGTCAAGATTTAATCATCTCCTAGGGGCTGCATCTCTTGATAATATCAGGTTAGCTGTTACATGAATTTGTCACAGTAGATATGTTTCACCTCCCTGGAATGTCCCTCATTTCTTCAATTTATCATGACTAACCATGAAGTCCTTCTTCATTTTGTTTTATACTCAGGTCTTATAGCTCACTTCCAACGTCCTATCTCATTCATATAAAACTGAAAAGTTCTGAGTATTTTTGTTGTGACATTCTACATATGGCTGGTGATCATTTATTCATTTCTTAACATTTGCTATGAGAGAAAGAAACCCTTAAGGAGAGGATATGTTGGTATTGATTTGTAAACATAGTATACAAGTAATGGTAGATATGATAATTATTTATTAAATATATTGAAAAAGTGTAATTTTATTTTAAAATAGTTTTAGATGCTGTTCATTATTTTCATACCAAATAAAAGATGGAATTTGCCAACTTTGGCAGAAGAGAGACTTTACTAGTGCGGACATACTTTTGCAAAGTAGTATACCTATGTAGTATACATTGCTTGGGATACCTAAGCAATGTACATTGGGAAATGTGTTGTCTTTATTATGATAGTACAGGGATTTAACTAATAGAAGTTATGTATTTTGTAAATGGTGCCGGAGTTTATAGAACGTATGAATATCCAAATCCTGCATGTGAAAAGGTAAATGTAGTTATTCTAATATGTATGATTTTCATGTTTTATACTCTATAACAACAACATTGGTAATATTTGTATTTTCTACTATTCTTTTAGGCTATGCTTGACTTGAAGAACTTAATATTTATAAACTACCTGAAGATTTTCCTCATGTCTAGAATTTAAATATAGCCTCATTTTATTATTGAACTCAATAGAGAAATGGTGCCCTGGAAAAATTGTGTTTTCAAAGAGATTTCCCATAGGAAGATGAGAAAACAAGTAGTATAATACAGTGTTTACCATGAAAACCTTAGCGGTCAAGCTCTCAAAGGTCAAGCATTCAAAGGCTCTCCATGATACTTAGTATTCATATGGAAGACCTTGAATATTTTACCAAGTACATATGCTCCTCAGCATTTTTTCTTTAAATAGTATCTAAACTATGTATATATCTAATATAATCCCTCTTTTTTTTTTTTTTTTTTTTTTTGCAGATCAAGGATTGAACTCAGGCCCTTGTGCTTCCAGGTATGCAGTTATTCTACAGAGCTATCTCCCTGCCTCAAAACCCTCAAATTCAGCATCCAGATGTACATGCCTTATAAAATTGTTTAGGCCAAGAGGGGCTGGACCTGTTAACATAATTAGATAGTCTTTCTGGTAATTCCACTATGTTATATACAACTCTGCTTAGCAGAATGAAAATAAAGTCTTCAAGTGAGCTCTCTCTCTCTCTCTCTCTCTGAGGAATCCAACAACTACTTTGTAAATCCGTGATGGCAGAAGCCATGCTGCAAGTATCCATCGGTGAAAAAAGAGATTCCCCCCAGGACAGGTATTAAATAACTTGTCACTTTGGGTCGGCCAAATAGATTAGCAGACTAAAGCAACTGTAAGCAGGAGAAGGGGCTGGTGGTTCAATCTCTGGGCCTGCCATGCAGGCTTCACCCTCAGGGCATGCAGAGATGATGATTGAGACTGGGCATGGTGGTGCACACCTGTAATCCCAGCTCTTCAGAGGCAGTAAACAGGCAAATCATTATAAGTCTGACCTAGTAATGAGACCCTGAACACCCTGTAGACCCTTCCCTAAAACACAGAAAAAAAGCTGTCAATTTATCCCACTGACTTGTAGAAAAGAAGCTCAGCCCACAGCTTGAGAAAGCCCGTAAATGGTTCTGCTATATTCTACCTCCAGCTAATGGTACAGCTGATTTTGAGGTCATAAGAAAACCTAGTCAAGCAATGTCTTGGCTCATGACCCATGGGAATTGTGAGGCAATAAACTTTAGTTACTTTAAAGCACAAAGTTATTAGCAATCTATTATAACAGCAATTGGAAGCTATGTCATAACACTGGTATGATGACTAAATGCGTGGAAGATTTGAATATATATAGATAGCTGTAAAACTCATCATTGATCAAGAATCTCAAAATGAAGAGTGTGTACATGGACAAGTACATGTAGAGTAGTAATAGGTGAGAAAATTTTCTCAAAATTTAATTTTCTTTCTATATCTTAACAATTTTAAATTGCATTCTGTCTTTCAAATTAAAGCTAATTGTACATATAGTCACAATATCTTATAAGTTGTTCTCTATTAAAATGATTCATATAATCTCAGAAATTATTTCAAATATATTTGTTCTATTGGCAGTACCCATTTAAGAACAGTTCACTTATTTTTAGTCCACTTTTTTATTTTTTATTTTATTTATTTATTTTATTATTATTATTATTTTTATTGAAAAACGAATAACAATGAGACAGTTTCAAGACGAATTAACAGGACGGAGTCGACAATCAATACATTGCAAAATGTTTTCGTAATGTTTCAGTGTCATACAAGATGCATACATGATACTATACCTACAGGCATTATTATAGCAGATGTCCCTAATCAGTGAATGAAGAGAGTGCAGCTATACACCTATCTTATTTCTCTACAGTTGATTTATATCACAGATTCAACAATTAACACCCTCTACTTTGTTATTTCCCCAGTGTCTTTCCATAGCCCTAAAAGCCAACATAATATCTTGTCCAACCACTATTAGTGCAAATCTTGCTTCTCATAGAATTATGCAAATGCACGTCATATTTATCCTAACTGTACTGTTTAAACACACATACTATGATCCTTCCTTTGCATCCCCCCCCCCTTTTTTTTGTCTAGACCTGTCTAAGATGAGCACTCCATTGTCATTAAACAAGTTTAGGTGCCAGAACTCGGTGACACAATACAACACAGTGCAGCATTCCACAATAATAGTGAGTTATCTGAAGAAGTTGTTGACTACAGCCATTTATAGCACAACTTATTATTATGGTCCCATGTTATATACCTCACTTTTATACTTTTCTGTTGGATGGTTAAGACCAAGATAGATCAAGAGCTATACACCAAAAGATGTAGCTTTTGTTTCTGATGAGGTCAGTGAAGTCCCCTCAGGGTTTATCTTTTAATTCTCTACCTTACTCTGTAGATCCTTTGTCTGTGTCATCCATGAGGATGAGTCACGGCTAATGCTTGACCAGTTTGCTCTCCATGAGAGCCTGAGAGAAAGTTTTCTCTCCATGTGACTCTCCCCAGGCACCCTATACATCATCAATCTCTTTCCTCTGTGGCTCCATAATCTCCTTGATTAGAAAATTTGGGGCACAACTGAGTTTCATGATGTTACAATACAGGTTCTCCTATGCCCTAAGTCTTTGTTGACCTTTAAAGGCTAGGGCCAAAATGTTGGCTGGCCTTAAGGCTCTTCTATTTCTCCAATTTTTATCTGTGAACTGAGGTTGTTATCCATCCAGAAGAAAAGCTGTTTAGTACCCTGTAGCATATGCCATTCAGTTTTCCCTCACTATCTGACTCAATTGTCTTCAGTTGTTGTTGTAAATTTCTATTTGTATTTCTTCTTTTGATTTCTTATACTAGAGAGACTATATGATATTGGCACATGTGTTTCTGGTTTATTTCACTTACGAGTATATGTTTAAGTGGCATCCACTTCAATATAAATGCTTCAAGTTTATCATTTTTTATAGCTGAGTAATACTCCATTATACAGAAGTACCACATCTTTTTCAACCATTCCTCATGGGGCAGACATCTTGGTTGTTTCCAAGATTTTGCTATCACAAATTGTGCAGCTATAAACATAAGTACATATATATCACTATGATATAATGTTTTTAGTTCCTCTAGGAAAATTCCCAGTAGGGGTATAGCCGGCTTGATAGTCTATTTAACAAATAGTGCTAGAAAACATGGCTTTCTACATGCCGAAAACTAAAACTTGACCCAGCTCTATCACCATGCACTAAGCTAAAGTCAAAATAGATTAAAGATTTAAACATTAAAACAGAAACACTCAATCTCCTGGAAGAGAAATTAGGAGGAACTCTTGAAGACATAGGGGTAGGTAAAGAGTTCATGAACAAACATATATTCGCACGGGAAGCTCTTGAAAGAATCAACAAGTGGGATCAACTTTTCCTAAAGAGCTTCTGCATGTCAAAAGAAATTGTCAACAGAGTGAAAAGACAACCCACAAATTTTGAAAAAATCCTAACTAATAAGCAATCAGACAGAGGACTATTGTCTAGAATATATAAAGAACTAAGATATAACAGGGCCCTCAGATTTAAAGACCCAATTCAGAAATGGGCATCTGAGATGAATACACACTTCTCAGAGGACAAAATTAAAGAAGCGAATAAATGTATGAAAAAATGCTCCACATCGCTAGCCATTCGTGAAATGCAAATAAAAACAACACTGAGATACCATCTCACTCCAGAAAGTATAGCTATCATAAGGAAATCGACCAACAACACATGTTTTAGAGGTTGTGGGGAAAAGGGAACACTTCTCCACTGCTGGTGGGAATGTAGACTGGTACAACCATTGTGGAGATCAGCGTAGAGACTCCTCAAAAGAGTAGGACTGAAAATCCCATTCAAGCTGCCTTTTTTATTTTTTTGAGGTAACAGGGATCAAACTTGTGATTTGCGCTTGCCCAGCAAGCACTTATGCCACTGAGCTATCTCCTGGAAACCCTAGTTCAGTTTTCAAAAAAAAATACTTCACGTGTAGCAGTTCTATGAAATCAGTAAAATCTGAAATATTTTGATGAATCAAATATATGCATGCAAGATAAATTGTGCTTTACAGAGTATTCTCAACTTCTGTGAAATAATGCAAGTGGTACTTTGACACTTTAAAACATCCATCTATTTTTCTTTTTACCTATGCTTACAATATAATATCTTTCAGTGGTTTAAAAGGCTCAAACTATTGAAACAATACCATCAACACTTTACTGCTATTCTGAAAATAGGATACGAATAATGAATCCTGATTTGCCAAGTTTTTATTATGAAATAAGTTTTTCATGTAATAAAAGTATGCAATCCTTGTGACATCCAACTTATCATTTTATTTAGACATATTAACTTTCAACTGGAATGAGGGAATAACTGGCATGACGAAATGGGGAAAAGAAAGAATGAAGGTGGGGAAAATCTACATGTACACATAACATCACTAAGATAATTGTACTACTGATTTGTATTGGAGTATTGAAAGATACATTTAGTTCTCAATTTTTTGACCAACTTTACATGCTTACATCTCATAATCTGAACAAATATTTTGAAGACAACAATATACAATGTTTGAACCATTGATGAATTTATATCACCTTGTTTTTTGAAATTCTGCATCATTTCTAGTGTTTTTATTATATATATCCATATATATATTCAACTGATGCAATACATGCTAAGTGTACTTTGAAATAAGCTTGCCATTTGTATATTCATTTACATACGTACTAAGAACATTAAAACAAGTTGATTTTTATCTTCTAAGCATTTGTTACAAATTTAGGTTAAACCACTTTTTACCCATTTTATTGCTGCATCATTGGAAAGTAAATGCTACTGATTAACAGAAGAATTAGTTTACTAAGCCTCATTGTATTCCTCGAGTATGAATTATACTAGAAAATAATTTTTAATGTATTAAAAATAATATTAATGTCACTGACTTGCTAAGTATATAAAAGGCCTTACTTTATAGCATCTTTGTCTTCTCATCCACAAGTACCCAAATCCATGATTAATAAGTCTATGCTGTGAATTTTCACAAGTGTTAGTCTTCCCGTCGTCCACTGTGCTCAAATAATGATGTTTACGTATATGCAGTGACACATAATACAATAAACATTCATATATTCCACAACATGAGGAGAAAATGAAAAAAACAGGGAAATTTTCATACCCAGAACAATGATAAATTTAAGCTTATTTTTTGAGGCTACCATTATGGCACATAGTGAAAATGGTAATCTCCAAAAAAGACCTGTGAAGGATCTCTAATCTTGGAAAAGTCACAGAAACTGCTGGCATGTGTATTGACAAATTCGACATACCATATAGATAGGTCGGAAACTCCATCCCTTCTATTCCTCGAGTAGGTACGTACTGGCATTTTATTACCAATTCTACAAGTGGACTATTAGATATCAAAATTCAATTCCCCCAGCATATCTTTAAATCAGTGTCCCTACCAGTTCTTAGGATGCTTTATGATAGTAAGAGTAAATGATTCAAGCTTTACAGATTCAAACCTTTTTTCTTAGCCTAAAACATCTAACCAATTCTTCTCAAAGACTGAAAAGATTCTGACACTTACTTTTATCATGATCCCCTTAAAGACAGTAAGATTCTTAATAGATGTATTTTATTCAGCAAGTTAACTATCTTAAAATAATCCATATTATTTTGCAATCATTTTTATATTACTGCATACTGACTTGATTTAATATGTGGAGCTAATTTATGTACACATCTTAGCTGTTTGTTTTTGTTCCGTACTCTTTCCATCCCTCCTTGTGCTGTCCCTCCTTGATTTTGCCCCCTACTCCTTCCATCCCTCCTTGTTCCTCCTTGATCTACTTTCCGTTTATAAAGCTCTATATCCATTTTCTTTCAATTTTATCTTTTTATCTCCTGTTCCTCCTGCTGTCACCTTCCGTCCATAAATTCTTTCCCTTCACATTTGAATAAGATATCATCCACAAATACTCAATATTTTAGTTTGCTTTATATTGACATTTCAGGCTTATTCTATGAGAAAAGGACATGTAATATTTAGGATTATATACATCTGATTTATTATACTTAATACTGTGCTGTGAAGGGTGTATCAAGTTTACCAGTTTTATAGTAAAGCTAGGTATGACATTATCACTTATTTTTAAATTCCTACAGCACGCCCAAGATTATTAAGCACAATTCATAATAGATAAATGTTCCTTTTATTTTGTCTCTATGAGACAGGATCTCACTAGCATTTCATGCTGCCTTTGAGCTCACTTTGTGGCCCAGGCTGTTCTCAAACTAACAGAGAACCTTCTACCTCAGCCTTCCCAAGGCTGTGTATGCAGGTATGTGCCACCACTCCCAGATTTATAATAGCTAAATCTCAGAAATTCTCTTAAATTTACACAAAGTTTTTGAAGACAATGCAGATTGTTTTCACACATGCTTGATCCAATTTCTTTTAGTGTTCGTCTTCATATTATATGATACATTGTCCAAATGAAAATCAATATTCAGTTATTAATAAGTTAACTTTAGACTTTTTCAGATGTCACATTTTTTTAATTTTTATTTTTGGCAGAACCAGGGATTGAACTCAGGCCCTTGCACTTGTCAGGCAAGCGCTTATTCTACTGAGTCATTTCCCTGGTGCCTACAATTTTTTTTGATAAATGTTCTTTTTCATTATTAGTATCCAATGTAGGATATTATATGATATTTAATGTAAACTGGTTTGGGTTCATCAGAATTAAAAGGAAATCAAAGGCCTTCAGGCAGACAGCAACCCTAATGCTCTACAATAAGTAGAGTGGACATAAGCAATGTAAGGCATCTCCCATTTTTTTTAATCTTGCATAGTAGAAGAATGAACATATATATATATATATATATATATATATATATATATATATATATATATAAAGTAAATTAATTTGACATTTTCAAAGCCATTTATCACACAGAAATTTATTTTAAAACATAGGCATGTCATAACTAAGGGTACTCAGAAAGGGGTGAAACTGCCCACATACAGTAAATATAGAGTTGATCAAGAGATCTCAGTGTATTAGATACAATTATAGGATTTTTCTCCACAAATTTTGTTACTTTCTATCCATTCTATGAGATCAGTAGAGGTTCATCAAGTGCAAGATAATCTCACCACTTAATCTATGTTTTGTATTAGATAAAGCAAGTGAAAACATGAGGTAGAATATGAATAAGTTAGATGGTTGTGGGCACCTTCATGATTATGTGTACATATTAAAAGTATAAGACAACAGCCATATATATGATAGAGAAAAATTCAAACCAGTATTCTGAAACTAGTACTATTAATATACAATCAAAATGTTTCATCTTTTTTTTTTACTTTTTTTCTTTCTCTTTAGTTTCTTATAGTTTTTTCTTTTCCCTTTCTTTTTCCAATTTTGCATACATATACTTGGTAATCTAATAAAGTTGAAGACAACACTGTAATACAACAAATACTGTCAAATTCATATTATTTTCTGTAGTGAAATTCTGTATCAGAGACAAAAAAAAAAAAAAAAAAAAAAAAAAAAAAAAAAGCCGGGCGTGGTGGCGCATGCCTGTAATCCCAGCACTCGGGAGGCTGAGGCAGGAGGATTGTTGTGAGTTCAAGACCAGCCTGAGCTACAAAGTGAGCTTAAGGCCAGCCTGAACTGCATAGTGAGACCCTGTCTCAAAAAAGACAAAAAAAAAAAAAATTCTGTATCATGTCTAATATTTGATTGCTATTCTTTATTCTTTAAAAATACTAAAAATAAAATAATTCACAACAGATTATAGGATTTAATTTTATGATATTATAATTCTCAATTTGACATTATTTCAAATATATAAAACTCACAAGTTAATTGATCAGTTTTTGTATGGACAAAACTGAGATTTGCACAAAACTGAGATTAAAACTACAATGGTAAAATGTACAAGAGTACTGTCATTGTAAGATCCTAAATTCTTCTAACAACTGCAAACCATACTGCCTTTGTAGAATTACACAATAGAGTGTTTAAATATTTGGTAATTTATGCATGCAATAGTCACAAGTTTCAAATATACATAATAATATAACTTAGTTTATTATAAAACAGGGATTGCCCAATAAGCCTCAAAAGTAATATTAACTTTATTTTTATCCCAGAGTCAACCTGTCTCTAAAGGTCTATCACATTAGAAACTCCTGAATATTATTGCTACAAAAACATCTAACTCTCATAATTCCCAGAATATAGATTCCATATACCATTGCAAAATATTCATTTCTGTTGATTAAAACAGTTACACCAAACATAATAATTTTGTAATTTGTTTTATGATTGCTATAAAATTAGGTGTGAGAAGTGTTTTAAATTGCATGTAGAAGTACTTTTGCTTCAACCTGTATTTTATAATTTTCTTTGGAGCTCATCAGTTTCCTGATGAGTGATGTAGACACTCACTGCTGTGATGTGTGCAGGAAGTCAAGGGACATTCATTGCAAACTTATTTTCTGTTTATTAAATGATCCAGTATTTCCATGAAGGTTTATGAAATTTGCATATCTTTTCTGTGAGGGGAGCAATGTATAGTTTTATAGTTTACATCTAAAAATTGCATGAATTTTTTTTATGAAATACATAGCATATCTCTTTTCTCTTGACCAAACCCCTTAAACTGAATATAAGTTATCATTCTCTTTATGGAACTTTCCAGGGAGTGACATGGCCTACGACCTCCAGACCCTGAATCGATCCAGAGCGCAGGCCCAGCATGTGAGTGACACCGCCTGGGACACCTGGTCCTGAAGTGACACAGAGTGCAAGTCTGAGGTGTGAGTGAGACCACCCTGGCCGGTGGACCCTGAATCAACCAAGGACACAGGCCCGGCGTCTGAGTGAGACTGCCCAGATCCCTAAGGGACCCACAGTGCAGGCCCCAGAGTAGAACCCTTCAGCAGAATTCCCTTCAAAGAGGTTAGAGACAAGACCCAACAGCTGATTCAGGAGCAGAACATCTTGCCAGTGTGACAAAAAGGGTTCACCTGCAAGACTGCAGCAGGAATAAGTGGAGCACAGCAGCCAGACCCAAGCCACACCCACCTGGACGAGTCTGAACTTAGTAGATCCTGAACTGGTGTGCTAATAACTTTATTTAAGCTCTACACCAAAGGTCAAAAATCAGTGGTATACAAAATGACAAAGAGAAGGAACAAAAAGCAGTCTCAGGCCCTGAGTGCACCCAGTACAAATGTGGAAGGCACTAGCATAGAGGAAACTGGAAATCACACACCTGAAATCTCTGAAATAATAGCGTGGGAAGTAAAGAAACAACTACTGAAAGGTATAGAAGAGATCAGATCAGAAATAATTTCTGAAGTAAAAAATGTAGCAATAACTATAATCAAAGTAGTACTAAGTGCTTCTAAAGAATACACTGATAAAAAATAGAGCAGAATATAGAAATGAGGGAACCCCTGAATAAGCAATATAGGAAAAAAATAGAATGTATGAAACAGATGCAAAGTGATATACCAGAAATTAAAACCTCAATCACAAGCTTGCAAATCTGTTTTTGTGAAAGTGTAAATAGACTCTCTGACCTTAAATACACCATTGCAGCTAGTGAAAAAGTAAGCAAAGATCTCTTAAAACAACAAGGATGCAGGAAAAAGTAATGCAACACCTGCAAGACGATGCATAGATGAACAATGTGAGAGATATAACCATCAATAAGAAGGAAGGAGTCAATACAAATGATATAAAAACAATATGAGCAGAAGTAATAGGAGAAAACTTCCCAAATATGGGACAACAATCTGACATTCAGGGAACTAAATCATATAGAACTCCAAATAATATCAACCCAACTAAAGCCACTCCAAGACATATAATACAGAAGATCCCAGAAATGCAGTATGGGAAGAGGATACTAAAAGCTGCTAAAGAAAACAAACAGATCATATTTAAAGGATAAACCAACAGAATAGCGGCAGATGTCTCTTCACAAACCTTCAAGTCAAGAAGAGCATGGAACAAAGTACTTCAAGTCTTGCAAGCAAATGAATTCCAACCCACACTGATATACCCTGCAAAACTCTCTTTCAAGTATAATGTAGAAGTAAAATACTTCCATGACAAAGAACAACTAAAGAATTTCATGATGGCAAAGGCAAGCCTACCAGACTACTAAATGATGTTCTAGAGAGGGAGCAAAATGATCACAACCCCATGGATGAGAATGGAAAGAACCCATCAAATAGGGAAAACAAATACAGGTGAATAAGAGGTATATGATAGTAGTCTTTCAGTTATTCTTTTGTGTTCAGCAGCAAAATATTTCCATCAGTATACTCTACAAATGGATTTCTTTTGCACCCTATGGGTCAAGATTCTATATGGGACTAAGGGTGGATTTCAAGGAAATAGCTGTAGCTCAGTGCTATAAGTGACACCTAGCCACCAGTAATTGTCATGGTCATTATCCATGTCCACAACACAGTAGAATTTTGTATGATATCCTATCCCCAAACTGTCAAAAGTGATGATCATTTATTTGTCATTCCAGCATTTATCTCATGTTTTATTCTTAGTATTTCTTTACTATCATGAAAACTTTTTATTAGTTCAACTGTTTTGAAACATTTAATTATAAATTAATTAGTATTTAGTTTTCTGAATATTGCTTAATCTTAATTTCTGTTTTAAGATTTATACTATATCTTTGAATTACAATTTATCTGAAAGAAAACGTATGTTATCTTCTCCTAGTATTAGAAACTTGAAAAAGTATATTTCTATTTTCTGTTGACTTTACATTACTTCTTCCTTGTACTTTATACATACATACACATAAAAAACCTGGAGGCACTAAAATATTTCAAGTTTTTGTAACTAGAAAATATTTTACTTTTAATTTTCAAAGGTATGTTTGCTAAGAATAAAATTGAAAGAGGACAGATCTTTTTTTTCTTTCAGTCTTTAATTATTCTAGTTTCTTACATACTTGGTCCTTTTTTTCATTCTAATGTGCAATAAGGTGCTATTTAATTTTGTTCTTCCATAGCTAATAATATATATATATATATATATATATATATATATATATATATATATATATATATATATATGTATATGCCTTAACCATTGTTTTCTTTATAATAAGTTTTGGGCAATTTCATTTTTGTGTATCTTGGTATGATTTTATTTAAATTTCTTGTGCAAAAGGTTCATTTTTCTTGGAAATGTGGTATTATAAGTTGAACTAAATTCAGAAATTTTAAATCTTTAAATATTTATTGCCTGCTCCCTTCTACTTTGAGAATTCTAATTATATGAATATATAAAAAAGAAATGAGCAGTTAGTGCTTGAAATTTTTGTTTCTTCTCTGATTTTTTCCCTCTCTTGAATTTTTTATAACTTCTTAGTTATTGCTTTTTTCTTAAAAAACGAAACTTATTCGTTTATATCTGGTAATCTGAAAAACTAATTTGCACATAGCATCATGTAATACAGCAACCATTGTTGGATTCCTATTACTTTTTATTGAAATCTTATACCATGTATAATGCTGTTTTCTTCTATTACTATTTTGTATGCTTTCAAAAATAATAAAAAATACAAATAACATAAAAGTACTTTTCTGGATTGTTCAAAGAAGTTATTACTTTCACTATCTCCTATAACTTACAAATAATCTACTCTTCTCTCTAATGTAAAATTCCAAACACCTTAGTCTTAAAATTTAATGTTATAAAGTACTAGATACTTAATCCATGTATAATTCAATATTATTACTAAACCTACTATTGTTCTTGGGTTGCGGTTTCTACATTTACAACATGCTAGAGAAGTTTTTAATAATTATGACTAGGAAAAGAAAGAAATATAACAAAGGTCATTTGGCAATCAAAACCACAGCTGTTTGCAATGTACCACTAGACTGTTAAAACAGAAATTTCAAATTGTTTTTATTACAAGTCTACACAAATTTGTGTATTTAATAAGTGTTATGTTTGGTTGGAAGACAACAATGACTGGAAAGTTTTGTCAATTTTATTTATCTCCATTGCAAAGTGACTTCTCTATATAGCTATTCTGTCATATGATCTTTCTCAAATAATTTTGCTGCTCATTATATTCTAGTAAATTATCTTCATTACACAAATGAACTGAGAGCAAATACATGGACAAAAATGTTACAATATTACCTGTCTTTTCATGATACTGTAACCTATAGTTGATTACTGGAAAATTGAAAAGTGAAGTTATCTTTTTAAAAATAAATGTGTGCATTTTAAATGTTTATTTTTTTCATTTATTTTTATTTTATTAAAATACAAATGTCAATCAGACAGTTTCAAGACACCTTACCCATACAGATTCGATGAATTAATACATTGCAAACTGTTTTCATAACGTTTTGGTATTGTACAAGGTGCATACATGATATTATATTTACAGATATTACTTTAGCCGATACCTCTTATCAGTGAATTAAGAGTATAGTTGCTTACTTATCTTATTTTTTATACCTGAATTATATCAAAAATTCAATAATTATTTACCTAGTGGATGACCATAGTACTAAAAGCCGACATAACATCCTGTCCAACCACCATTAGTACAGATCTTGCCTCTCAAAGAATTATGTAGAAGCACAGCGTTATCTATCCCAACTGTACTGTCTATACACACACATCATGATGTTTGAAGCATTTATACTGAAGTGAATGCCACTTGAACATATACTCATAAGTGAAATAAACCAGACACACATGTGTAAATATCGTATAGTTTCCCTAGCATAACAAGCGAAAAGCAGAAATACAAAAGGAAACGTACAACAAGTAAAATCAATTGAGTCAGATAAGGCAAAGTGTTTGGCATATGCTGCAGGATACTAATTAGCTTTTCTTCTGGATGGTTAACATTTTAAATGTTTATTACAAAGTAACGTAAAAATGTCGATCAATTCTTCAATCCTTTGTTGTAGGAGTAAGCCTATATTTTTATACGATCAAGACCCTCACCATTTTTTTGCATAAATCTCAGCTATTAAACAAAAATTGCCATTTCTGTTTTTGTTTTCTTAAAATGGAAATCAGAGACTTAAATACCGAACTGAAGACAAAACACTTAAACAGTTCTGTGTAGCCTGGAATGCAGCTAGGTGGTAGATTGTTTGCCTAGTATAGTGATTTAACTCTTAAATGATACCAAAGCCTCACAGCTTCAAAATTTATTGCCTTCTGATGGTACTGGGAGGTTGTGGAGACCTAAGAAATGGGACCTAATTGGAGGGAAGGAGTAAAATATTTTCTCCTTTAAGTTGATTTTCTGACACAGTTGACACAAAAATACAAACCTGACCAATACTTTCAATACACATAAGGTCCTGTGTTTCCCAGCATCATACAAGCACATGCACACACACACACACACACACACACACACACACACACACACACGGATGCACACAAACACAACAAGATTTTATGATTTTATACTTTCCTCCACTTGTTATTAAATGACACGGTTTTAAAAAGTTTTCTCATAAAACTTCGTTTAAGTAGATCAACAGAATTTTAAATGCAGATTTTTATCCATTCAGAAGAAACTCTGATTAGTATCCTGCAGCATATGCCATTCACTTTGTCTAGTCGGACTCAATTGACTTTAAAGATCAAAGTTGGAGAAATAGAAGAGCCACAAGGCCAGCGAACATTTTGGCCCTAGCCTTTCAAGGTCAGCAAAGACTCAGGACATAGGAGAACCTGTACTGCAACATCAAAAATCTCAGGTGAGTGCTCACTTCGGCAGCACATATACTAAAATTGGAACGATACAGAGAAGATTAGCATGGCCGCTGCGCGAGGATGAGACGCAAATTGGTGAAGTGTTCCATATTGTGTAAAGAAGACATGGAAAAAAAAATGAGGAGATCAGAAATATGATGGATTCCTTGAATGAGCAATACAGAAAAGAAATAGAACACATGAAACACAGTCAAAGAGACATAGAAGAACTAAAAATAGCAATCACGAGTCTACAAAACCGTCTGAGTGAAAGCGAAGACAGAGTTTCAGATCTTGAAGAAGCCAGAGCAGCTAGTGAAAAGGTAAGAAAGGATCTCTTAAAAACAACGAGAATGCAGGAAAAAATAATCCATCACCTGCAAGATGATTCCAGGATGAACAATGTGAGAATAATTGGTATCAAGGAGAATGAAGGAGTCAAAACAAATGACACAAAAAGAATTTGGGGAGAAATAATTGCAGAAAACCTCCCAAACATGAGGAAACAATCCAACATTCAGGTCACCAAAGCATACAGAATACCAAATAACCTCAACCCAAGTAGAAACACACCGAGACATATAATAGTTAAGATCCCAGAAATGCAACAGAAAAATAATATACTGAAAGCTGCTAGAGAAAAGAAGGAGCTCACATTCAAAGTAAAACCTATCAGAATTACATCCAACTTCTCTACATAAACAATGAAGAAAAGGAGAGCATGGAGCAGAGTTCTTCAAGTCCTACAAAAAAACAAATTCCAGCCAAGACTATTATATCCTGAAAAACTCTCTTTGAAGTTTGATGTAGAAGTGAAATACTTCCACGACAAAGAACAACTAAAGAATTTCATAATGACAAAGCCATCCCTTCACAGTCTGCTGAAAGATGTTCTACACAGGGACCACAATGACCAGAACTCCATGCAAGAGAATGGAAGGAACCCACTAAACAGGACAGTCAATTAAACACAGGTTACAAAGGAGTAAACAATACCAGCTAAATATCATGGCAAACATAAGTCAGCACATTTCAATTATAACCATAAATGTAAATGGGCTCAATTCTCCAATTAAGAGAAATGCACTGGCACACTGGATTAGGAAACAAAATCCAACAATATGCTGTATACAAGAAACACAATTAACTCAAAAGGACATTCATAGTCTCAAAGTCAAATGATGGAAAACAATACACCATGCCCCAGCACCTCAGAAAAAAGCAGAAGTAGGAATACTGTTCTCAGACAGTCTCAACTTCAAACCAAGAATGATCAAACGACACAAAGAAGGCCACTATATATTGGTCAGGGGAAAAATTCAAGAGCAAGAAGTAACACTCATAAATATCTATGCACCAAACACAGGAGCACTCAACTATGTAAGACAAATCTTAAGGGACATGAAAAACTTAATATCTAAGAACATAATCTTAACAGGAGATCGTAACACAAACTTAACTCAAAAAGATAGGTCAACGAGACAAAAAATTAGCAAGGAAGAAGCAGAACTGAACCAGAGCTTGGAAGAAATGGACCTGGTGGACATATACAGAGTGTTCCACCCAACCACAGCTGAATACACATTTTTTTCAGCTGCGCATGGGTCATTTTCCAAAATAGACCACATACTAGTCCAGAGATCATACCTAAGTATATGCAAGAAAATAGAAATTATCCCATGCATACTATCGGACCATAATGTAATGAAACTGGAAATAAATGACAAAAGAAACCAGAAAAACCCGCTAAATTCATGGAAACTAGACAACACCCTACTCAGCAATCAAAGGGTTGCAGAAGAAATTCAACAAGAAATTCAACAATATCTACAATTCAATGAAAATTCAAGTATGAAAGCAGTTCTTAGAGGGAAAATAATAGCTATAAACTCACACATTAGGAAAACAGAAAGGGAACAAATTAGCAACTTAATGTGGTACCTCCGACAACTAGAAAAAGAAGAGCAAACAAAACCCAGAGCACAAAGACGGGAAGAAATCATAAAGATTAGAGCTGAAATTAACTCAATTGAGATGAAAAAAACAGTTCAAAGAATTGACAAATCAAAAAGTTGGTTCTTTGAAAAACTAAATAAAGTTGATAAGCCTCTTGCCAACCTCATCAAAAAGAGGCAAAAGAAAATTCAAGTACAAGCGATAAGGAATGAAAAGGGTGAAATCACCACAGATCCACTGGAAATTCAGAAGATTATGAATAGTTACTTCGAGAATCTTCACGCTCACAGAATAGAAGACAGAGAAGAAATGGACAGATTCCTCGAAAGGTACAAATTACCAAAACTGAATCAAGAAGATATTACAACTCTCAGTAAGCTGATAACAGCCACCGAAATAAGAAACGTAATAAAAAGCTTACTGACAAAGAAAAGTCTAGGGCCTGATGGATTCACAGCTGAATTCTACAAGAAATTCATAGAAGATATAATCCCCACACTCCACAAAATCTTCCATGAAGTTGAAAAGGAAAAAGTTCTCCCGAAATCATTTCTGGAGGCAAGCATAATACTGATTCCAAAACCAGGGAAAGACACAACCAAAAAGGAGAACTACAGGCCAATCTCTCTCATGAACATAAATGCAAAAATACTCAACAAAATCCTGGCAAATAGAATACAGCAAATCATCAAGAAGATCATACACCATGACCAGGTAGGATTCATCCCAGGGATGCAAAGATGGTTCAATATTCGAAAATCTATAAATGTAATACACTATATTAATAGACTGAAATCTAAAAACCACATGATCATCTCAATTGATGTAGAGAAAGCCTTTGACAAAGTCCAACACTCATTCATGTTCAAGGTCCTACAGAAAATTGGAATAGATGGACTCTATCTTAACTTGATAAAAGCCATCTATGACAACCCAAA
>PVKA01016110.1:0-11122 GCA_004027165.1 Ctenomys sociabilis | reverse complement strand
CTCTACACTTAAATCAGGTACAAGACAAGAATGTCTTCTATTGCCCCTCCTATTCAATATAGTGTTGGAATCCTTAGCAACAGCTATTAGAAAAGAGGGAGAAATAAAGGGAATAAGAATAGGTAAAGAAGAAGATAAATTATCACTCTTGGCAGAAGACATGATACTTTACTTGAAAGACCCCAAAAATTCTACCAAGAAACTACTAGAACTGATAGGGAAATTCAGTAGCATAGCAGGATACAAAATCAATACACAAAAGTCAATAGCATTCCTCTACACAGATAACAAACACACTGAAAGGGAAACAAAAGAAACATAATAATAAGTTGAGCTGTAAATGGCTATGGTCGACAACTTCTTCGGATAACTCACTATTTTTGTGGAGTGCTGGACTGTGTTGGATTGTGCCGTCGAGTTCAGGCACCTAAACTAGTTGAATGACAATGGAGTGTCCATCTTGACAGGCGTAGACAAAGGAAGGGGTATAGAAAGGAAGAATCATGATGTGTGTATATGGACAGTACAGTTGGGATAGATAACGCTGTGCTTCTATATAATTCTGTGAGAAGCAAGATTTGCACTAATGGTGGTTGGACAGGATATTATGTTGGCTTCTAGTACTATGGACAACCACTAGGAAAATAACAAGGTAGAAAGTACTAATTATTGATTCTTTGATGTAATTCAGGTATAAAAAATAAGATACACAAACAGCTACACTCTCTTAATTTACTGATAAGAGGCATATGGTATAATAATGTCTGTAAGTATAATATCATGTATGCACCTTCTATGATACCAAAACATTATGACAACAGTTTGCAATGTATTAATTTATCAAATCCTTCTTATCAAGGTATCTTAAAACTGTCTCATTGATATTTGTACTTCAATAAAACAAAAATAAAAAAAATCTTGCATGGTTTATATCTGGTAATTTGAGCAGGAAATTTGATGGCAATTATATGTAATATAACATTATTGTTAATTTTCTGTTCTTGTTTTGAAATTCTGTACCATTTTTATAGCACTATGTTCTTGTGTTTGTCTTCATTCTTGTTGTTTTTTAATAAAATTTAAAGAATTAATAATTAATAGATGCAGGTTTTATCAATTTATATATAAATTAGTTATTCAAATAATGCACAAAATTGCTATAATCAATGTCTCCTTTTTCTGTAGTTTTGCCCTTTGAAGAAACTATAACCTATTTTAGCTATGAACAACAGAAATTATCTCACTCTTCTGCACTCTGACAGTCAAGATATAGTTACTGGAAGATTGAGCATCTGGAAAAGGACTAATTCCCAGATGACAAGCTGAGTCTTCTTGCTGTGTTCTTATTCAAGAAGGGCAAGTGGTCTTTTTGTGCTTTCTTTTATAATGGTACTTATTTCATTCATGAAAAATATATCTTCATTACCTAATTTCCCCTCAAATGTCCCACATTGTAGTACCTTCATCTTGTATGTAGGATATCTTGAATAATAGCTTATTGTCATTAAATTTTGGAGACATAAATATTCTGGTCAAATCCACGAGGTACAGATAAAGATCCAGTTACTTTTTGGAAAACAAACCACTCAGATGTTGGGGTAAGATATGATTAATTATAGCAGGGTAAATGTGTAAGCACCTTTCATAGAGGAAGAAAAGTATTTATCAATCTGGCAAAGACATATTGTGAACTTAACAGCAGTTAGGACAGGTAAAGTGAAAATGTACTGTGGGGATGAAAAACCTATTACACAAAAGAAACTTCCGAAGAAAGGAGAAAGGGATGTTTTACAGAAATATATGAATAAACATTTGTTACTTTATATTTAGAAGAGTATCCAATCAAATTCAATACAGAAATATCTACTCTCAGACATGTGATTTCAATGAATTATTTCTAAGAAATAATGTCTTTAATGTGTTCACTTTCCAAATTGAACTTGAATTAACTTAAAAATCACAATTACCACTAAAATATCTTTATACAAAATGTTATTGAATCTGTACTTTAACTAGAGCTAAAAATACAAAATTGATGGCTTAACTTTTTCCCCTGCTTCTTAATGTCTTCCAAACTCCAGCAACATAATTGAGGAAAACAATACTTTGTTCAACAAAAGATAAGATATGTTGAAGGAAACATTTCAAAAACTGTTTTTTATGGGGAGAACTATACTTTCATTTTTCCTACCCAAACAGCATAATGCTTTGGGAATTCTTACCAGAATTAAAGACTCTTTTGAAATATTCTGATCATTAAGATATACCTTTAAAATTACCCATTAGTCAACTTTATCATACAGTGCCCTAAAAATACACTGATGAAAATTATATTCAGTGAGACACACTCTTGCTAGGAGGCCCTATTTTTAGCAAGCAGGTGACTGTTTTCAAATTAAAGATTGTGTCTGTTACATAAAATGTTCATGCTTTAAAATATTTAGTTCTTTTTAAAAATGTCATCAATCTTTTCAGAGCATGCAACCCCAGAGGCATTCTCCGCACTACCAGGAATTATGAAAGGTCAACTTCCTTTTGAGAGACCACAATGCAAGATCATATACATGAGGAACTCAACCTCATTTTTACCTGGGTTATATAGCAAGGTGCCACTCATTCTAAATGGCCAAAGTAAAAATGCCTAATTTGCTTTTGCTAAAACTAGTTTTCTGTCTTATAGCTCTAGGCTGCTGTCACTCTCTTTCTCTTGTCTCCTTACTGTGGACATGATAGAATTTTCAAAACAGCATTGAGTTATCTATTTTTACTGGAGTATATTTTGCCTTTGCCAAGTCATTGGACACTTTTCAAGTAAAGTGTTGTACTTGTGAATAAGGAAGATAAAGTTCTGCAATAGTTTAATGGGATTTTATTCTCACCTACCTTTACTTCACTCTAAGACTGAGAATATTTGGCAAATGCTAATATCAGATCATTACTGAACAACTTATTGGTAAATCTGTATATTGGACAGCACATTTATTTTTGTTAAAACATCTCTGCAAAAGTTTTAAACTGAATACCACCTTTATCCAGCAAAATATAATTTGTGTTGTACTATCAATGGTATAAATGGAGTAACACAAGTCTTAGAAACATAGCTTAAATAGCTGGTATTCTTTTTTATTTTTTTTTTTAGTTTTTTCTTTTTTTAATTTATTGAAGTACAGATATCAATCAGACAGTTTTAAGACACCTTAACAAGACAGATTCGATAAATTAATACATTGAAAACAGTTTTCATAATGTTTTGGTATCGTACAAGGTGCATACATGATATACTTACGTACATTATAATAGAAGATGTCTCTTATCAGTAAATTAACAGTATAGCTGTTTACTTATCTTATTTTTTATACCTGAATTATATCAAAAATTCAACAATTATTTTCCTAATGGATGACCATAGTACTAGAAGCCGACATAATATCCTGTCCAACTGCCATCAGTGCAAATCTTGCCTCTCATAGGATTATGTAGAAGCACATCCTTATCTATCCCAACTGTACTGTCTATACACACACATCATGATTTTTTCTTTTATACCCCTTCCTTTGTCTACACCTGTCAAAGCTGGGCACTCCATTGTCATTCAACTAACTTAGTTACTTGAACTCAACAACACAATCCAACACAGTCCAGCATTCCACAACAATAGTGAGTTATCAAAGAAGTTGTCGACCATAGCCATTTACAGCTCAGCTTATTATTATGGCTCCGCGATGTATACTTCATTTTTATACTTTTCTGCTGGATGGTTAAGACCTACACAGAGCAAGACTTATAAACGAACACATGTACTTTATATTTCTTATGTGGTCAGTGAAGTCCCTTCAGGGTTTATCTTGTAGTCCAAGATAAACATTACTCTATAGATCCTTTGTCTGTGTCATCCACGTGGATGAGTCACAGCCAATGCTTGACCAGTTTTCTCACTGTGACAGCTTGAGAGAAAGTTTTCTCTCCATGTAGATGCAGAGGCATCTACAAAAACACTCAGCCATCTTATCTTCGACAAAGGGGCTACACAAGCTCACTGGAAGAAAGATAGCCTCTTTAACAAATGGTGCTGGAAAACATGGCTTTCTACATACTGAAAACTAAAACTTGACCCAGCTCTATCACCATGCACTAAGTAAAAGTCAAAATGGATTAAAGATCTAAACATTAAAACAAAAACACTCAATCTCCTGGAAGAGAAAGTAGGAGGAACTCTTGAAGACACAGGAGTAGTTAAACACCTGGTATTCTACCAATTAGAACACTAGTGATGCTTTCTCATGGGTCAGGAAAATGTGATGCATTTTTAGAAGTGAGTGTGTGTGTGTGTGTGTGTGTGTGTGTGTGTGTGTGTGTGTTCATGCATGTATTTATATACACTGATTTTTTTTTCCTTCATTGTAGGTACACATATATGTTGTTTCATTTTCAAATTATATTTAAAACCTCAGGTATCTTTCCTTCAATGCTTATTTAAAACCAACAGTTTAAAGGAAATTTTTCTCAAAATTCATAAACCCATGCTTTTATAGAAATGAAATTCATAGGACAGTATTATTACCTGTCCTTTTTTCAGTATTGCTGGTAATTTCAGATACTGCCTTATTTTTTGTTACCTTAGATTTCAAAAAATTTGTACATATTTAACTATGGGAGATAATCAGCAAGTTGAATATTGTAATATTAATAACTGATTGAGAAATACAAAACTGCATTTTCTTTCCCAATATGTTAACATGACTTTTATTTGAACCTAGCATCACATCTCTTTCTGTGGCACATGTTTATGCATTACTTGGAAATAAAAGAAAAGCAAATATTATTTGCTAATATTTAACAGTTTTAAGTACTACTAAATTCTAAATGACATATCTTTACTGTTAATTATGGGCATATGAAGAACAAAAATATTTAAAGCATAATAATTAAAAAGTGAGCATGATTGTCACTTGATTCAATAAATAAAATATTGAAAAATTTTATGGCACTTAACTTGCACCCTTTGAGTATGGGAAAATGTGAGCAAACAAAGAACAAAATAAAAGATAGTAATATCCTCCTTTTTCTGTATTTAAGGGTGTACAGGGTGTTCAGGATCTCACTTACTACATCGGACTTATAGTAATCCACCTGTTTACAGCTTCCCAAGAGCTGAGATTACAGGGGCCCACCACCACACCCAGTCTCAATTACCATCTCAGTGGACCCCCGGGGTGAGGACAGCGTGTCAGGACCAGAGATTGAATCCCCTGCACCTGCACCTGCTTGCAGGCACTTTAATCCACTAAGCTATTTGGCCAGAACTCAGACAGCATTCCTACCATGGATGAAATCTTTTTTAAAACTAAGGGGACAGAGAGAAAGAGGAGAAAAGGAGGAAAGAGGAAGCAGATTAAAAACAATCAGAATTATTTTTATTTGTGAGTAGCAACTGCTACCAACAAAAATGTAATCACAAAATGAAAAAATGTAATCACTCTTGGTTATGTATTACCAAGGTGTACCAATAAAAATATTCTTTTCAAAAAATACATGAATCCTTGAAAAGTACAAATTGTTCGTTCTAGTTTGATTTTGAATTTTTTGTAAATAGAATAAAAATAATTATATTATCAAATAAGCAAAGCCTCTTGTTTGTAATTTTCACTTACAATGCTGCAAGTAATATTTAGCACACAATTCTCTATATCTATAGATCTGTAGGATCCCATTATGTGCACATACTTAATCCAAGCTACTATATCTGGATATCTTGGTTCTTTTCCAATATGTATCTATTAAAACAAACACTGATTAAGATATTCTTCTGGAATATTAGCTACTGAAATTATCAGTGCTACTGTTTATTTCTTTTATTCTTTAATTCTTACACTTACCTTTATTTTCCCACTCCAAAATTTATATTTTTTTTCTAATTTCAACATGTTGCTAAAGTATCAATGTCCATTATTTTTCTAACATACAAATTAAAGGTTGTATTCAGAGTAAAGGCAGTAATGTATTGCAGATGCGTACCAGTTAGAATAATTGTTTAAAAACTTGACACTTTATCTTGATTATAAACTTGGATGAATTAAGAAAAGCCATTGTGAGACTATTGTTATAGTTAAAGCATATTGGCAAATTGATTGGCCTCTCAACATTCATGAAGATTAGTAAAGCACAATGCTAGGTGGGTCTGGCCAGTCCAAGGAGACAGGATGATGTTTCCTCCTGTTTTCTGGTAGCCACGAAGTGTGCAGCTTTGATATACCATACCTTCTGCTACGATGACTATGGAATAAATCTTATGAAACTATTAGAGGAATTAAACCTTTCATTCATTAAGTTGCAGAT
This sequence comes from Ctenomys sociabilis, assembly GCA_004027165.1. Classification (NCBI taxonomy): domain Eukaryota; kingdom Metazoa; phylum Chordata; class Mammalia; order Rodentia; family Ctenomyidae; genus Ctenomys; species Ctenomys sociabilis. The sequence goes on along the minus strand of PVKA01016110.1, from coordinate 4,786 downwards.
ACATAGTTCTGTGTCCTCAAAAATGGGAAAGTTTATATAGTATACTGGAAATACTGGTAGGAGTCGACCCATTGTTGCAATTATACCTAATCATGTTGTTTGGAATTGTTTAGAACTTGTCTTTGGAAGAAATTTGGAAAGTATCTTAGTTACTGACTCGTCTCTGAGACACAGTACTTGATACACACAGCTCTAAAGACAAAAGGATTATTTGGTTCTCACTTTATAAAACTTTGAGTCCATAGTCAGCTGGCTTCAATGCTGTGTGGCATGGCAGAGGAGCTTGATTGAAGCATCACATAAGAAAGCAAAGAGACATCAGGTAAGGCAGGACAGAGATGTACTGTTTCAGGCCACTCTCCCAGCAACCCAACTCTCCTAACCAGCCTTCTATTTCCAGCATCACATTTATCTATAAACTCAACAGTAGATTTGTGTCTTTATGAGTACTGAACCACCATAAAGAAGTCACCTCCAAAAATGTCACTTATGACTGAATGAAACTTTTAAGGGACATGTAGATATAAATCCTAAGAAAAAGTGTCTCAGTAACTCTTCTCTCATTGCTAGGACAAATATTCGATACTAGGAATGAAGGAAGTAAAGATTTATTTAGCTCACAGTTAATGGAAGTTTCAGTCCATATATTGCTGGCTCCAAGGCAGGTTGGCACATGGCAGAGGGCAGCAACTCAGGACCACAGAAAACAGCAAAGTGTCAAAAGAAAATAGGAGGAGGAACAGCAACAATTGCAACAGAGTATGTCTGTCTACCTTATGTTGCATTCAGGCTCTCCTCCCCATGCTGAGTGCTGTACTCACACCCATAATCTCAACAGCACTCATACTTATAATCCCAGTGGATCATGTGTTAATCACAAATTCTAGAAGTCTGCCCCAGGACTGCATGAGGTGTTAGGGGTACAACTAGAAACAGACCATAACAGAAAGATGTGAATATACGGCCTAGAGAAGCCTTCAAAGGCTGTAAAGAGTGTCTGATGGAGGTTTCTTGTTGAAGATCAGAATGTTGATAGGGAAATAGACAATCCAGCCTAGGAGGTTTGTACTTGAAATCCTAATATGGTAGTTGGACTGGAGGACATAGGTACTACATTCTAGGAGAAAATTGCCAAACATTTTTTCATATACTGATATTATGGAGAAGATTCATTAAAGGTGGTAGGCTAATTAATCTGGCAGAGGAAATTACAGGGCAATTTATGAGCTACACAACTTAGAATTTCTTTCTTCCATTTTTATTCCTAGCATATATGAACTTATTTGATAGTTTATTTTAAAGTTAAGTTTTTATCCTAGAGTCCAGGTAAATACTAGTTTTACACTTTTTTTTATTAATGATCCATGATTTATTGGTTTTAAAATATATACTTTTTTCATGTAAGAACTATTTTCTTCCTTTATGATGTGTATTTTGTTCATGCTTTTTACACAAGTTCTTACATTGGCTAAGCTCTTCAAAATAAAATATATGAAAGGCATGAGAATAAACATTCTAGTGTTGTTTGCAAAATTGATATATGGATATGTTCAATGTGACACCTTTATAATTTGCAATATATCTAACCAATCCCATTGAGAAAGTCCCATCCTACTCCTATTTTGATTTAATTTTATGAATGTATGTTGCATCATAGGAGAGGATGTTTTTATTTGGTGTCATATACTGTGATGATCAATTCATTTAGATCTGCTTATTCTGTTACTATGTAATGGATTGAACTAAAAATTGGAAGTGTATATATGCATAGATGCATTTCTTATCTACAGATGGTAAGACACTTTAGAAGCATAGTACATGGCATTACTAGTAGCAAGGTATTTTTTCCACAGGCTCTTCTTTGCCAAAAGAACTGAAGAGCTCCATGGTGATATAGCTCACTATGAATCAGCAACAAAGAAAGTTTATGAAATTGTCATATTTTACGGCTTCCTAAAGTCCAAAGTGCTCAGAAGTAATACAAAGGAAATAGGTTTTAGCGTGAATTGGTTTCCACCATACAAATTAGTAGCAATTCATATATAAAAGCAAACATTATATTAACAAATGGTTTAAGGAATAAAATATTAATCAATGTTTACTTCTTTTTTTTTTTTTTCTTTTTTGTCTTTTTGAGACAGGGTCTCACTATGCAGTTCAGGCTGGCCTTAAGCTCATTTTGTAGCTCAGGCTGGTCTCGAACTCACAACAATCCTCCTGCCTCAGCCTCCTGAGTGCTGGGATTACAGGCCTGCGCCACCACGCCCGGCTAATGTTTACTTCTTATATAAGCAAATATAAAAATTGACAGTTATGTGGCATAAATCACAGGGAGAAGTGTATATATATCAGAATATGTAGTCTGAATCTGTTACAGTGTAGATCTGAAATCTACTCTCATATTTTATGTGTGTGGAAGGTGATAAGATCAGGAATGTCATATATTCATCAGTTAAATCATCCATTGGTGAGATCAGTAGCTGAATGTTCAGTTAAGATATAGGGCATGGCTACAGTTGGATCACTGAGGGCATGAGCTCTCCCTCTCCTCCATTGTCTCTCTACATCCTGGCCAACCTGACATGAGCATGTTTCCTATGCAAGGCTATTCCACTGAACTGTTTCTGTCGTATAGTCAACCAACCATGGGCTGAGCGCACTGGGACTGTGAGCAAACTAAAACACCCCTCCTTTATTTCATGCATGTATTTTATCCTATTGAATAAAAAGCTGCCTAACACAGTCTTGTTATGACTTAATATTGCGTAAGCCCAGAACAAAGCCCATTTTAGGAAATTTAAGAACTGAACCTTTCTAAATTGTCAAACTACTGAAAATGCAGAATTATTGAACCATTTCAAGTTGAAGAAGTCAAAAACAATTTAACAACCAAATGTATTGCAAGATATTGGCGTATAGGGGATCAGAAGAGTAAGACATTATTGAGGTGTTCAATAACATGTTAACTATAATGTGTGTTTTCTGAAAATGTGCTGCCATATTTAAAGGTTTAATTTAAATTAATGTAGTGGGGTATGCAAGCAAGTTTTCACCTTCTTTGAAATGCACAATGAAATCTTTAGAGATCACTATTTACTATCAAATGATTCAAAGAGCAGTTACTTATGCATGTATGTAAACAAAATATGCATGTGCAGTGAGGAAATGGACAGATGAAATGAAAGAAATTGACAAGTACAATAAAATGCTGAAAATTTAGGGAAATTGAGTGAATTTGCTTAGAGATAGGTATGAGCTTTGTGTGTGTGTGATGAACCTTCAAATTTTTAAAATAAAGTTGTCTTATAGAATGAATGGTTTATCCTGTAACCCTGTACCTCACTTTGTAGATCCTTTGTTAGTGTCAGCTATGTCGATGAGTCGTGGCAATTGCTTGACCAATTTACTCTCTGTGAAAGCCTGAGAGAATGTTTTCTCCCCATGTGACTCTCCTCAGGCACACTATACATCTTCAGTCACATTCCTCTGTGGTTCCACAATCTCTTTGATCAGAAAATTTGGGACACAACTGAGTTGCATGTCGTTATAGTAGAGGTTCCTCTGTGTCCTGAGTCTTCACTGACCTTGAAAGGCTAGGGACAAAATATTGGCTGGCCTTGCAGCCCTTCCTTTTCTCTAATTTTTGATGTGGAAACTTAGGTTGTTAACCCTCCAGAAGAGGAGCTTATTATTACCCTGTAACATAAGGAATTCAGTTTACCCTCACTATCTGTACTTGACTGACCTTATCAGATACAAAAGTTACATTTCTTGTTCTATAAGTCTTGCTTTATCTTGGTCTTAACTATCCAGCAGAAAAATATAAAAATGAGGTGTATAAAGTAAAGCCATATTAATATGTTTAACTGTGAAAGGCTCAAGTCAACAACTTCTGTGGATAACGTACTACTATTGTTGACTGCTGGATTGTGTTGGATTGTTTTGCTGAATGTATGCATCTGTAGTGTTTATATGCCAATGGAATGCCCATCTCTGACAGGGCTAAAGAAAAAAAGGGTTTACAGAGGAAGAACCATTTTGGATTTGTATATACAGAATAGTTAGCATAGATATACAGCTACTTTCACTTAATTCAATGAGAAGAAAGATTTGTACTAATAGTGTTTGGATAGGATATCCTGTCTGCTTGTTGTAGTATGGATAACCATTAAGAAGACAACAATGTACAATGTATTAATTATTGAAAGTATCCCATTAATCAGTTTTGAAACTGTGTCATTGCTATTTGTTTCTCAACAAAATAAAAGAAAAGAAAAAGAAAAAAAGAATGAATGGTATTGACTGTCGTGAGGGCTTCAGTGTTGTGGGGGATTACCAAGTAAAAATAATGATTAACATCATGTGCAGAACAGGTTTTACTAGCTGGAATTAGGAGTAGAATAATGGAAAGGTAAAGGTTTAAGAAGCTTCATGACCCCATACAGAGGTTTTGGCAAGGGGCTAACATTTAGTTTTTTTTTTCCATTTATTTTTATTTTATTAAAATACAAATGTCAATCAGACAGTTTCAAGACACCTTAACCATACAGAGTCGATGAATTAATACATTGCAAACTGTTTTCATAGCATTTTGGTACTGTACAAGGTGCATACATGAAATTATATTTACAGGTTTTTTTATAGCTGAATTATATCAAAGATTCAATAATTATTTACCTAGTGGATGACCATAGCACTAAAAGCCGACATAATATCCTGTCCAACCACCATTAGTGCAGATCTTGCCTCTCATAGAATTATGTAGAAGCACAGCGTTATCTATCCC
>PVKA01016109.1:31484-48801 GCA_004027165.1 Ctenomys sociabilis | reverse complement strand
CATTTGATGATTTTAGATTATTTGCATTTTATGTCATTTTTTTCAATTTGTTAAAGAGATCTAAAGTAATTATGTAGCAATAACTGTACTTATTAAAATTTATGTCATAAAATCTTCAAAGAAGAAAGAAAAACTGTCCACAATACTACCCATGTAGAAAGATATGTACTAAATAACTTGACAAATATTATGTGATTACAAATATTTATGTAGATGTATGTATTTATAGGATTGCTTTCATGTGACAAAGATTTAGAATTTATTCTTTTAATTTGGTGAGATAGTAATCGCTCAGGAAATACAAATAATGATTATGATTACACTGTACTTATCATAATGATACTTCATGAAGATATTACTTATAGTAATTTTTACCTCGGGATGCAAATTCCATAGTAACTAGATGTCCATGTCTGGACACAAATATAAAAGTGTGTGTATGGATAACTGAGGAATTAAATTGGACTAAATCTTTCCTATTTATTGGAAGAACAAAAATACATTTTCCTCAAGACCTGGGAAAAGATTTATTAAAAATAGCATTGAAATGCAAGCCAAATAACTCATCAGATTAAAGTGCCTGCTTAGGCAGACTCAGGGGCTGGGGTTTGATCCTGGGTCTGCTGTGCTGGCCTCACCCCCAGGGCACAATGAGGGGTGATTGACACAGCGTGCATCTGTAATGCCAGTGTTTGGGAGATTGTAAGCAAGAGGATCACTACAAGTCCGATCTATGCATTGAGACCCTGTACACCATGTCCTAAAATACAAACAAAAGAAAAAGAAACATATAGCGTTGAAAAAAATTAACACAACATATCAAAATATTCCAACCATTACCTAAATCATAGTTTCCACCTGATCATAGGTCACACGCAAATACAACCATTAATGATCCTAGTAGAAGAAATGGATGGAAAGGCAACTGGACAAACAGTAAGTGCTTTAATTTTGAGGTCAGTCTTAGGTCGAAAAATAGTGTCACTGTTGTGAGCAAGGTCAGATATCACCTATAGAAAGTAATGTGGGTCTTTCTCAAAAGTTAGAAGTACAATTACTATTTGATCCTATAGTCTCATTTCTCAGTATATATCCAAGATAATTAAAATTGGAACCCTGAATAGGTGTCTGCCCTTTCGAGTTCATTAGAGCGTTAGTCATAATAGCTGAGATGTGAACAGTGCCCATGACCATCAACAGGTATGTGCTCTAGGAAAATGAGGCCTGTGTTTACTTTACATCTAAAATGCTCACTTATATCTCATGTATGTGGAAGATGCTTGGATTACAGGGGTATTCTGTTCATTGGTAAACTCATCCACTAATCAGTTCAGTACTTGATTGTGAGAAATGGCCACTCTCCTCTCCTGTCCTGTCCTGTCCTGTCCTCTCCTCTCCTCTCTTCTCCTCTCTCCTCTCTTGTCCTCTCTTCTCATCTTCTCTCCTCCTCATTCTTTCCTGACTCTCTGTCTCTCTGTTTCTGACCTTATGTCTCTGTCTCTGTCTGTCTGTCTGTCTGTCTCTCTCTCTCTCTCTCTCTCTCTCTCTCTCTCTCTTTCTCCACCCCCCCTTTCTGGCCACAATTTCTTGCACTCATATCTATCTGCCATTATTTTGCCTTGGATACAGACAAAGATGGACTGAAATTGTGAACCAAAATAAACTTCTCCTTTTTAAAATATTGTGTGTATTGGATACTATATCACAATGATAGGAAAGTGGATTTTTGGAATCTCCAGTGGGCCCTTGTTGTGACTGTATCTTATCATGTACATTGGAAGATGTTGAATTATTTCTTTGGAGAGATTGAAAAAGCTTTTAACACATTAGCTACAGAAGCTCTAGAGTACTGGAACCTAATTTATGTAAGATTCTGTCCAGATGTCAGAAAACTAATATGCTCATAGAAATGCAAATAGTAAAGGTGATGATAGTCAAAACATTTTACTAGAAAAAGAGGATTCTATTGACCTTTATACTAGGGGACATCCATGTTATACTCTGTACACTTTGGCAGGAAGTTTGTCTTCATTGTGTGTGTGTGTGTGTCTTAAGACATTGTGTAAGACTGAGGGAAAAAAGGTTGCATTAATTTATCTAGAAGAGAAAACTTCACAGTACCCCAACCATGGTGGCATGGATACTGTTAATGATCTTAGCCAGTACATTTCAGAATCAGAAGCAAATAGGATAACTGAAGAATTTGGAAATTCTTGGTGTTGTCTAGAAAGAAAAGTTCTAGAAAGTTGTACTGGAGGATTGCTTGGTTGTTGAAAAGATGAACATTAAAACAGCGCCTTGTGTCAAAACAGTAAGGTGACTTGCGGGCATTTTAGAAATCATCAAGATTGCAACCTATGGAAGGATCAAGAGTACAAAATCATGAAGCTTTCATTTGAGAAGAGATTCTCTGGGATTCATAAGGAGATAACTGTTTCTTGGGATTCACACCACAGAGCTTAGCTATCCAGGAAATCAGAGAACTCTGCAGCCATGATACAAGAGGTGTGGCTGTTGCTTGAGTTGGCGGCACAATTGGTATTATCCAACTGGTGCTCCGTTTGCAGAGTCATTGAAAATGAGATATGCATAATAATTGCACCAGCCTACATTCCCACCAGCAGTGGAGAAGGGTTCCTTTCTCCCCACAGCCTCTCCAACATTTGTTGTTAGTTGATTTCTTTATGAAATCATTCTTTCTGAGGTGAGATGTTTTAATTTGTATTTATCTAATGGCTAGTGATGTGGAGCATTTTTTCATGTATTTATTAAAGACTTCTCCAAATGCAGCTTCTCTAACTGCAGTGGAACACCCATCTCCTACAAAACAAAATGATAAAGGGGGATATGTTGGGAGCCACAAAGCTAGAAAATGGTTCAAATATATGTAGGTGGGACTTGGCCCAGTGCTTAAACAAACAAGCTACCTTACTCCTGAGATGAGTATCCTGTCTGATTAAGGTTTGCTATCAGTTTCTAGGTAAACTAGTGTCATGCATTACTAACTTCATAGCAGTGTAAAGAAAGGACTTTTGTTGAGGGAAAGAAAGAGAGGAAATGTATATATGTATACACAAAAGAGTTAGGAAAGATATACAGCTACTTTCTCTTAGTTCATTGATAACAAAAATTTGTACTAATGAGGTTTATCATGTCTGCTTGTTGTCTCTGAATAACTATTGCGAAGATAATATGCAATGTATTATTGTAACTGTCCTACTAACCTGTTTTGAAACTTTTTCATTGCTATTTTACCTTTCTTTTTCATTAAAATGAATAAAAATATTTTTAAAGATGAATTATAAAATAAGAAAATGAGGTGTTCAGGGTAATGGAGAATCCCACCCAGATTTCAGAAGGCTTGGAATGTTAGATGGTGTGCCCCTGCAAGGTTAGTGTTTGAGACTACAGGTGGTAAGTTGAAAGTGCAGTAGAGACCCCAAGGAATTGGAGATGCCTACATCATGGATTGCACCAAATGAAAGCTCAAGGGCTACAGTCAGCAATACAATCACAGTGTAACTGCCCTACACATTTGGAGCACAAATCTTGCTAACACTGTCCCTGGGCACTGGACAGGTTTTAATATTTGCCTTCCTAGGAATCACTCTTGTTTTGATCCTATTGCTTTCAATCCCCTCACCCTTCTCCTTTTTGAAATGGAAATATTTATTAAATGGCAATATTTGTTTGATGGATACCACTTTCTTTTTAGTTTTCAACAGAACTCACAGCCAAGAGTTTGTCTTGGTTCTCAGAGGAGACTTTGGGCTATAATTTTTTAAGAATGCTAGACCAGTTAAGATCTTGGCTAATTGTACAGATGGACCAAGTATATGTTGCATAATAAGGGACATGAGTCTTACTGCTCTCAGGAGCTGTAATATTTGCTCCTGAGTTCTCATGCACTTGGATTTCGGTTAGGTCATGCAGCGATGAGAAATATCATGGGTTTCATCTATAAATGAGTTCAACACTTAATGTAGTCTTGCAAAGTAGAAACTCCTTGGAAGTGGGCTAATGGTGGACTGGCATGGGAGAACACATTTCTTTCTGGCTCCTCCCTTCTCTCTCTACCTCTGCCCATTATGGGTTTAGTAACATTTCCTCTGTCATGTCATGCCCCTCTGCTACCCTTTTTCTTCCCTGGAGCTAGCCAAGTGTGGACTGAAACCTTAAACCAAAATAAATGTCTCTTCATTTAAGTTGTGCTTACCTGAGTTTGTCTCAGTAGTGGATCAGTTACTATAATTTAATCTATATATCCAGTGGAAATTCTTCAGGAAATTCCAGAATTGTCACCACACGAATGAATCTGAAAGAAAAAATGCTAAATGAAAGGAATTAGCCATGCAAAGGCAAATGTGGCAAGATCCCTTTTAATAAGTCATCTAAAAGAGCCAAGATTTAGCAAGAGATAACAGAATGATAATTATCACTGGATGGGAATAGAACATTAGGATGTGCAGTGAGTGAAAATTTGTGTTTTTACAAGATGAATAATCTTCAGAGTTACCCAATACAGCATGCCGACCATAATTAATAGTAGGTAGTATATATTTAGAAATTAAGAAAATGGGGTAGTCCAGCATGGGTGAACAGAGGACACGTCTCCTCTGAGAGACTCAGAGAAGATCAAATAAATTCAAAGTAATTGGAAGAAGGGGAGGGACATGCACCCTGCTACAAAAGTAAATTAATTCAATAAAAGAGACTTGTAGATCAAACCAAATGCAACATAGGAGCCTAAGAGGAACCCGTGTGGTAGGCATGGACTGCAGCACCTTCCCCCACACCTGTCACAGGAGCTGTCTCTACAGAATTTCCCGAAGTCGGCAGGATCCACACAGCACAGCAGAGTCTAGCGCTATAGAATCCCCTTGTGGTACCCAGACCCCTCATTTCACTGTCTCTTCTCCAAACACAGAGGAGGTGACAGCCTGTTAGCATTGTAGGATACAGCATCAGAGGGAGACCAGGGCTGCGTTCTCCCTGCCCACCCATTCAAAGACTCTGAGCAGGACACAAACCCTCACTACTGTGTCAGGCATCTTCAATATTGGGCCCCATATGCGGTATTCACTGTACTTTATCCCAAGCCACCTGGGACATTTGTCACAGACAGAGCTGCTGCTGGTGCGGTTTGAGTCTATACTTGGTACCCCAGGTTCTCCTGAGCCTATACCCAGCTCTCACTGCCCCTATCCAATCCTAGACCTTCTGGCATCTGTACCTGATGTCAATCCCCAATACCCAGGTTGTCTGGGTTTACATTCAAATCTCCATGCCCGCGTATATCTCCACACTCTAAACTGCTAATGTGACAGTGCCCGTCAGGCTACAGGCACGTGGCTTCCACTCTGGGCACAGTTCTCAGCCAGAGTCCCAGACATGCTCCCTGACTAATGAAGTAGCATGTCCTCTGCTGGGTGAAGCAGTAAGGATTAATTGCCTCTCTGTTTGGCTTCAAACTTCATGAGGCACCACCCCATGGCCTGCACCCTCATGGGGGTGGCAGAAATGTTTCCTAGTTATTCTTGGACAGATTTGATTCTCTCTGGGTCTTCAAGTCAACAGGAGTCACTCAATGGAGTCAGGGGCCTATCCTGCAGACCCTGGAGGATACACCGGGCAACCAGCATAGGTGCCCAACTGGAGGGCAGCCACAACACAACCTTCAGACCTGAGGCCCACACCTGCCTGGGTCCTACTCCACAGCTGCCACAAATGGGGTTATGGAGAGAAGGTCCCTAACTGAGTAACCTGCATACGAGCCCATAGTCTAGAAAGAGAGTAGAAGCACACTTGTAAGACTGAAGATTACTGGTCTGACAAGAAACATCTTCTGGAAATACGTAGGGAATTTTTTTGTCTTCTTTTCTTGCTCCTTCATTAGTAAGCTTTTTTATTTTTCAGTATGTTTTCCTTTTGGTGGGGATATGAGTTTTACCATCCATTTTCTTTTTTCTTTCTTTCTTTCTTTCTTTCTTTCTTTCTTTCTTTCTTTCTTTCTTTCTTTCTTTCTTTCTTTCTTTCTTTCATTTTTACTATTTTCTTTTTTGTTACCGGGAATCAAACTCGGGGTATCATGCTTGCTAGGCAGGCGCTGCACCACGTGGCCCTTCCACCCGTTTTCTTATCACCACTTATGTAATGTTGCTTTATTTCTTTGAATAGTTGAAAGAGAAAAGGAGTATTTTGGCTCGCAGCTTGCAGAGGTTTCAGTACATAGCTGGCTGGTTCAAAGGGAGGGTAGCTTCTAAGAGGGGCACTGCAAATGAGAAAAAGTGTACGGCAGGCAGATGACAGAAGCACAAGCAGCAAGCAAGTGGCAATAGCAGCTTCTTTCTGTCCCTTTTCTAGTCTACCTAGGTTACCCCCTTCTACCCTTGAGGTGGGTAGCACTCCCACGCAGAGCTATGCCACGCCAATCAGTGGACAAATTTAGCAACCAGCCAAGTAATTCTGAGGAACCCTGGGAGTTCCTCAGCTGCATCCAGTGATGCTGAAGAAAACCTTGCTCTTCTCAGTATGATCTCTGCCACCTACCACTTTACCAAGACTTGGAAAAATTTCTGTAAATGGCCACAAATTTGTGTTTTTAAACTTTGTTGGCTTCACTTTTTTCCATTATAATGATGCATTTATCATATTGTGTTAAAAATATGCCATAGACAAGATGTAAGTGAATAATCAGGCTAGATGTGGAGAAAGGAGGTAGCCACAGGGAGAACGCGTACAGGAGAAATTGTTCGGTATGCTAGCCAGGGGCTGGATGCAATGCTGTGCTACAAAGTGTGATACTTAATTGATTATGAAGTGTGATTTTGGAGCCCAAGATTTATCATTGTTTAGTATCTCGGATCTTCTAAAATACCTCTGAAATGGATTCTTTTTTTTTTTTTCTTTCTTTCTTTTGTCTTTTTGAGACAGGGTCTCACTGTGCAGTTCAGGCTGGCCTTAAGCTCACTTTGTAGCTCAGGCTGGTCTCGAACTCACAACAATCCTCCTGCCTTAGCCTCCCCAGTGCTGGGATTACAGGCCTGCGCCACCACGCCCGGCTGAAATGGATTCTTATAGCTTTTAGTGGAATTTTAGAACAGCAGGCAATGCTCGTGAACACTACTGCCAGAAGCTGGGTGGGTGGCAATGTTGTGTTTGAGACCAAGAGACAACCATTATCCTGAATGACGAATATACATACAAAATGACAGAATAAGGTGCTTGTGTAGGGAAAACAAATGAAGTTCCAGTAAGAAATCTGTACAATGTATACAGTTAAAACACATGTGCATCAAATAGCTCAAGCAGATTAAAGCACCTGCTCAGGCAGACGCAGGGGCCGGGAGGTCGATCATGGGTCTGCTGTGCTGCCCCTGCCCCCGCCCCTGGCGTGTGCTGAGGTGGCAATTGAGACTGGGAGTGGTGGCGAGCACTTGTATTCCCAGCACCTAGGAGGCTATAAACAGGAGGATCAGTAGAAGTCTGATCTATGCAGTGAGATTTTGTAGACCTTGAGGCCCTGTCCAAAATAGGACACACACACACACACACACATGCACTAGAGAAAAAAGGCTCATGTAGAGAAAATCTTCATGGTGATTCACTTCTCTCTCTCTCTCTCTCTCTTATTTGGTGGAACTGGGCATTGATCTCAGGCCATTGTGCTTGCCAGGCAAGTGCTTATTCTATGGAGTCATCTTCTCTACCCGTGATTCACTTCTTTATGGAATGAGGACCTGAAATCCAGCCCAACACTTGGAAGCTGCCCTAACTGGTCACCTTCCTTCACATGCTGATGTTGGATCAGGAACAAAACCATATGCAAAACTTCAAAATTAAAGGATGCCTCAAGAGTTTTCATGTCCCCAATCCATTCATCACAAGTATAGACTTCCAAAAATCAAAAAGGCTATAGAGGTGGATGGTGAACTACTGTTCCATAAATAAAATGTTAGCTCAAATTGTGACTTCTTTTTCAAATGATTTTTCTTTAACAGAAGAGATCAGCAGTCATAGAAACTTGACATATAGCTCTGATAGGGAAGATATTTTCCTTCATGTCTCATCTAGAAGGAAGACCAAAAAGTTTAGAATTCAGCTGAGGTTTTCAGCAGTAAAGACTTAGCATAATCCTTTGGGGCTGTGTTGAGGATTCTGAAAGTGGTTCCAAAGTCTTGACACTCAGGAGTATCATCTGTAAAGTAAAAACAGAATCTGCTACCAAGAAAGTAACCATGTCCTTGGCAGGACATTGAGTATGTGCACCTTTAGGAACACTGCCCTCACTGAATTAGTGCTATAGAAGGCTGCCAGTTTGGCAATTTTAAGTGTACCTCAGGAAAAAAAGGGACTGCAAGTACAAAATCTATCTTCTTTTCTGCTGTATATGTCATATATCTGGTACAATTTTAGTTAACAATATCTCCAGGGGAAATTTCTGGCAATTCTTTAATGGAAGGGTGCAGCACCAACCTTACGATTCCTGTAACAGAATTCATGTCTGCATGTTTTTTCAAAATTAGAACTTGTTATGTTATTACTCTAAACTAAGATTCTCATCATAGATATCAATAGATATGTAGTTGGAAATGGGCATTAAGACTTACATATAATTAGACCCACAAGCTAGAAGCTGAGACAATTATAATCTATCAAGCATGTGTCATGGTATACCATAGAGATATACTTTGGTAGCCCCCATCGTAACTAACCACAATAATAACTTTTTAAATTATACAGTTAACTATCATATTTAGTCACCTTACTATGCAATAGTATCCCAGAACTCTTTTTGGCTAATTGTAATTCATAACTTGGTAACCAAACTCTTTCAATCTCCTTCAGCCACCTACTCTTTCCAGACCCTGGTAAATAAGTTACACTCTCAATTCCTCTAAATCCAAACACTTTAGCTTCCACAAAAAGTGTGATTGTGCAGTACACACAGTTTTACATCTGATACATTGAATTTTAAATAAAGATCTCCATTTGGATCAATGTTATCTCAAATGATAGACATTTTAAATTAAGTTTATAGATAGAATTTAGATATACACAGTGATTACATTCATCATAGGGAATTTGTACTTGTATAATATCTTGATCTTTTTCCCCCAAACCCTTCCTTTCTCTTCAGCCACTATTTCCTTCCTTATTTACAATTTTATTTCCATTTTATCCTTGTTTAATATCTTTTCTTTTCACTTCCTTCTTTCACTGCTCCCCATCTCTAGTTCTTATTTTTTTAATCTTTTTTTTGTTTGTTTTGGTGGAACTGGGGATTGAATTCAGGCCCTTGTGCTTGCCAGGAAGCTCTTATTCCACTGAGCCATCTCCCTGGCCCCAGTTCTCATTTTCTTGAGCAATTTTTATTGCACAATAGCTATTATACACCTTTTTCCTTACTTACATTTTTGCTTTCTCACACCAGAGAAATAATGTAATATTTATGCATTTTTTAAAATTTTAAGTATTTGGTCAGGGTCTCACTGTGCAGCCTGGACCCCTAGCAATCCTCTGGTTTTCAGTCTGCCCAGCTCTAGAATTACAGGCTGGTGCCATCAAGCCTGGATGGTGACCTTCTCTGCATACCCAGGGGTGGGGCCAGCATGGCATGTGGTACTGGGTAGGGGACTGAAGGAGACATTTGCTCCTGATTGGTTTTGCTTAAAAGTATGGTCTCAAGGTGCACCTACTTACCTAGAAATGCCTTAAGTTTACCATTCCTTATATAGCTGTCCTACACAAAGCAGCACTCCTCTGTGCTTAAAAAAAAAAAAGAAGAAAAGAAAACAGCACCACATTTTCTTAATTCATTATTCAGTTGATGGGCATTTTGATTGTTTCCAAGTTTTAGCCATTACAAATGGTGCTGCTATAAAGATGGGTGTGCATGTCTAAACAGTCACTGAAGAATGCTTTTAAAGTTTTCCTCGGAAAGTACCCGAAAGGGCAGTAGCTTGGTCAAATGGGACTCCAGTCATATTCTACTGAGGATCTCCAACAGTCCACGGGGTTTCTTACCTTCCTGCTAGGATTTATTGGTTGATTTTTTGATAATATCCATTTCTTGTGAGTTGGGATGGAATCTTAGCATTGTTTTAGTATGGATCTTTCCTCTGATCATAAATATAATGTTGAACATTTTTTATATATTTACTTGCTATTTTCCTTTTTTTTTTTTCCTCTGGGAAGTGTATACTCAGCTGAAGTTCTTACTTTTGGAGTAGGTTTTTAAATTAGAGAGATCTGATTTTTTTTAAATATTTCTTTATTTTAGATATCCTTGTCTGAGGGAGGATAATAAAATTTTTCTCATTTGGAAGGTTGTCTTCTTTATAATGGTAATTTATTTGATTCTACAAAAACTATTTAATAGAATGAGATCCCATTTTTTGTGTTTTCTAGTATGCCCCATGGAATTGGGGTTTTGATTATAAAACCTTTGTCCCCAATTCTGTCTTCAAGATTTCCAGGGGCTGGGGAGATGGCTTAGTAGAATAAGCACTGCAAGTGCAAGGGCCTGAGTTCAATGCCTGGTCCTACACACACAAAAAAAAAAAAAAAAGAAAAGAAGATTTTTACCTATTCTCTCTGAGCACATTTAATGTTTCTGTTTTGATATTTAGGTCTTTGACTTATTTCAAGTTTAGTTTAGTGCATGGTGAGAGACATGAGTCTAGTTTTAGTCTCTAATGTGGAAAGTGAGCAACAGCATTTACTAAAGAGGCATTGTCCCTCCAGTGAACATGTTTGTACCCCTCATCAGAGATAAGGTGGCTGAGTACATCGGTGCTGTTTCTAAATTTACTAATCTGTTATGGTTACCCTCAGGTCTGCGTACAACAAACATACTTAACTCAAAAAAAATCCATATGTTGAAAGTCAGAGGGTGGAAAACAATATCCCATGTTACAGGAACTCAGGAAAGACGAAAGGTAGCTGTTTACTTGCAGACAATGCGAACTTCATGCTAAGCCTAGTCAAAAGAGACAAAGAAGGTCACTACATATTTGTTAATGGAAAAAATCCAAGAAGAGACAATAATGATGTCTCATCTCAAGTTTATCATTCTTTATATGAAGCAGTCCTACATAAACTAGCACTCCTTTGCATTAAGAATTTTTTTAAAATCAATTTTTCAGTTGATGGACATTTTGGTTGTTTCCATGGGTTAGCTATTACAAACTATAATTATTTTACAGAGCACCATTACATAAATGAAATATTAACAGACATGAAATATCAAGTAAGCGTTGATACAATTATAATGAGGGAAATTAATATTCTACTATCACAAAGAAATTAACTGGTCAAAATAAAAAGAAAAGAAGTGAAAGAAACATCAGAATTCAATCAAACCTGTGAACAAATTCACTTAGTAGATGTCTACAGAAAATTCCACTCCACAATATCAGAATACACATTCTTAGCTGGGCAGGAAATATCCTCCAAAGTGGACCACATAATGGGAGGTTGAGGTAGGATCCTTGCGAGTTCATGACCAGCCTGGACAACAAAGTGAGTTTAAGAATAGCTTGAAGTGCGTGGCATGACCCTGTCTGAAATAGACCAAAATAAAATGAATAAAATAAAATAGAATAGAATCATACCATTAACAAAAACACAAGCTATAAAGTAAAATTACTAATAAGAAAAAGTAATACTCTCATGTTCTGGACTCTGAGATTCTTTTAGTATCTTTATTTTCCAACGACTGTTTAAAATAAAGTGAGTATATTTCATATAAATTTTTAAATTTTATAAAGAAAATACATCATTAGCAATTAAATACTACATGTTTTTCATCAATTTTATTCATGTAAGAATTGCATTGATTAAAGTCAATGTTGTTCATTTCTATATGTAAAACTTGAGTTTTAAATTATTCTGATTTTTCCAAATGACACAACAGCAACACTTTGGACTCTGAGCGATGTTTCTGATCACATCAGGAGAAAGCTGACCTCTGTCTTCTCATTGCTCCTATTAAATACACTGTTCTCTTCATCAGCCTCACTGGCATAATTATTTGCCTCTTTTAACGTTACTGCCATTTAATAAGTATATAAAGCGCTTCCATAGAAACTGCATATTTGCTTTTAACTTATCATAGTTATTGATATAGAGCTACTGTTTTAAGACTTTAAATCTAATTTTCCTCTATAATTACAAAGCAAGGTATCCATGTATTATGAGCCCTAATATAAGGCTCTAATGTAGGGGTCAATGCTTTTGATGAAACCTCCTTGATTAATGGCATTATAACCATTTAATTAAAATGAATGAGCAAAAAGAGGAAAAGATAAAATATTGTATTAGTGTCTGTGACATGGTCAGTTAAACAGGTGAACTCAATATAAATTAAAACATTTAAAAGGCAAATAACTCATTTCAAAGGAAAGTTGACAAGTATCCAACAAGTTCATGACTGCATACTTACTATGTCCAACTTCAGCAGATATTAAACATAGAATGTACTCTTGTGGACCACAGGTGAGATAAAGACAAAATATATCACATAGAATAAGTGATTATGTATCATCTATAAAAACTTGAAAGATCTTATACGTAGCTCTGTGATAAAGGATGTGTACAAAATGGAAAATTAAGTACCAGTCAGGTAAAATAAAATGCTGCAGAGTGCGATGGTTGGCAGGAGTCTTATTAATACAGGAAATTAACTAAGGCTATCTAGTGTCTCAGGGCATGCAGTAATATTATTTGAGATTTATTTATTTATTTATTTATTTATTTATTTATTTATTTATTTATTTATTTATATTTAATACAGGGTCTACAGGGTATCACTACACAGAATCGGACTTGTAGGGATTCTTCCTGTTTTACAGCCTCCCAAGCACTGGGATTACAGGTATGAGGCACCGCACCCAGTCTCAAACTCTGTCTCAGCATGCCCCAGGGGTGGGGCTGGCACGGCATGCTGAGGATCGAACCTGGATTCCCGTGTCTGACTACACTGTCAATTTAATCTGCTGAGCTATCTGGCCAGCACTTATTTGAGTTTTAAAGTTGAAATTCTGGTGCTATAAAGAATTGTATCATAGACACTGGGTTTGGTGGCGGTACGTGTAATCCCAGCGCTTGTAAGGCTGCAAACAGGAGAATCACTACAAGTCCGATCTGTGTAGTGAGATGCTGTAGAGACGCTGTATCCAGTAGACCCTGTACTAAATATATAAAAAAGAATTGCATTATAATCGATTATCAAACTTCTTAATCAATTTTTTTTTTAGGTTTTCAAGTATTTTAGATTCATCTCATAGCTTGATTTAAGAATAAAAAATGACATTAGTGTTAAGTACAAACCCACGCAATCCACCAGACCAGGCATTCTGACTCGAATAAAAGATTTATTGGGGGCATCAAGCAGGCTGGCTGTCTAGTGGTCCAAGACAGCAGCAAATAGAGGGGGGAAGAGGAGACTTTATAGGATCTTTCAGGGAAGGTAATTGTGACCTGGAACAGCCAGGTCGCAGATTTCAGGGAGGGTCATCGCAGGTTAGACCAGCCAAATCACAGGTGGACATCATTTATATTCCTTGTGGTTTGATTTTGGTTACATCAGAAGGGAGTGAGCTGAGACCAACATGGGTCAAAGGGAAGTGCGTGCAGACAGGAGTACAATGTGGTGCACAGTTGGGATTGGGGCTGGTGTAGGTTACCTAGGAAACTAAGGAAGGGAATATTTGGGGCAAGGTATCCAGGAAACTTTGAGTCCTACCTATCAGTTAGGAATTACAGACAAAATACTCCCCAGAAATAAGAAGCTATAAGATCATCTGCACCAGCTTCTATAATGTTTCAGATAAAAGAAATCCCCAAAAGCCCCACTGAGCTGGGAGTAGCTGCTAAGAATAAATGAGCAGCATTAAATTTTCTTTCAAGCAGAGTAATTATGTAGGATAGATGTGGCTTTGTGCAGAGTTCTGATGACATCAGTAAATTTCAAACTTATCAATAAAAGAATTCCTTTTAGGCATTAAGATAATACCTGCAAATTTCAATGAGAAAATTTTTTCCAAGACTTTCTAGTTTTACTAGACAACACACACACAAATATTTCAGGACAATTTGTTTTCTCACCTCAGTAGCTATAAAAATGATACTCAAATAGGTGAAGAATTTTATCAATATCATGAAGATCAAATGAAATCAGAACATGCCTTTGTAAGAAGGTGAGATTAAAAATAGTTGATTAAATTTGGCATTGCACCATAAACCCTTTAGGAAACAGAAGCAGCTCATTGAAAGTAAGCAGCAAACGTTATGGCCCAGAGAGTAGATAGTTTTGTTTCAGTTGTAGGAAAATATGAAGAAAATTTCTCTGAAGGAGAGAGACTATACAAGATAATACAGGAGAAATAATTGGAACCTATAGTATCATTCTAAGTACACATTCAGATGAAAGGAAAGCGTAAATATGTTATACTTTCCATGAACTCTTTGATCACAGGAAGCATATAATACAGGGGTACAAACAGAAGGGAATGGACTAATGGGAATTGTGGAGATATGGGTAAGGAATGGTAGTGTTTTGTGCTGTGTAGCATGTTGAAATGGCCAGCACAAATGCATCCACAAAAGTGAATCAATTTCTTTTTATGTATTTGGTACAGGGTCTCACCAGGCAGCTTAGACTCACAGTGGTCCTCCTGTTTTCAGCCGCTCCAGTGCTGAGATAACAGATGTGTGCCAGCACTCCCAGACTCAGTCGCCAGCTCAGGATGCCCCGGGGCCGGAGTTGGCATGGCAAGTGGGACTGGGAATCGAACGTGGTCCCTGAGCTTGCCAGAGCTGGCACTTAGTCCACTAAGCTATCTCGCTTGGCCCTTCACAAAAGTAAACCAAGAGTACAAAACAGACGTGTATTTACAAGGCAAGCATATCTTGTACCCCAGAGGAGCTACAATACCATATTTGGAAAAGAACCATTTTATTTAATGTCCCAGAAGACCTGCAAGAAATCAGATGTCTTGAAAAATGACCACAATTAAAATTTTTAATGTCCTGGGTTTCTTGTTTCTTTCTTTCTTCTTTCTGCCTGTCTGCCTGCCTGCCTGCCTTCCTCCTTCCTTCCTTCCTTCCTTCCTTCCTTCCTTCCTTCCTTCCTTCCTTCCTTCCTTCCTTCCTTCCTTCCTCCTTCCCTCCCTCTCTCCGTCTCTCTCTCTCTCTCTTTCTTTCTTTCTTTCTTTCTTCCATCCTTCCTCCCTGCCTTCTTCCCCCTCTCTCTTTCTTTCTTTTCTGTTTCTTTTCAATATTTTGTTTCTGCTGGGGATATAGCTCAGTAGCATAAATATCTGCCTGGCAAGCAAAAGTTCCTGAGTTCAATCCCTGGTATTGCAAAAAATTAAAAAAATTATATATATATATATATACACATATATATATGTGTATATATATATATATAGTCTCTGTGCTTCACTGATTGTATTGTATCCATTTAAGCATATTTAACTACAAAATGATATGGCATATTTTTGATAGAAATGCAGGCTTTTTTCATCTTGGTAGTATTGCAAATGCTATACTTTTTTTATACAAGTTTCATGGCATTAACTACTAACTGTTAATTATATGTTAGATGTGTGCTCACCATTAAGAAATACTTAACAATTATCCGTGTTAATAGAACAAAATTATGTTCATACTAATAATGTGTAAGTATAGAGAGAGAGAGAGAGAGAGAGAGAGAGAGAGAGAGAGTGGTGTATGTGTGTACTGTTTCTATGCAGGTTTGTGACTCTGTGTGATTATTTCCACTAAATGGAAATTTAAATCTTCCTTGTCAAATATACCGTAAAATTATCACTTATTAACTGCTTATAGAGTATTAGCATATTCTTCATTGATCGCCTATTCAAGAAATTCACAGAAGTTTCTACTGTTTTCTAGTAATTTTTTAAAGACGCATCATTTGTGCTGTGACCTGACTAATTCCCCTCCACAATTTTTATACGGAAGCTGTAATTAGCAGGATGATCATACCTGTGAAGCTTTCAGAAGGTAATTGTAGTGGCCTGATTGTTGTCCAGGGGAGAAGTATCATAGGACTAACAGAGTCTTTGTTATTCATTTGCCAGAGCCTGACAAGCTCTCTCAGATTGGCAGCGTGCTTGGCACAAGGTTCCCCAGTTGCCGCGGTGCAAAGCCGTGCCGGCTACGACAGCGAGTCACAGCTTGGCCATCGGGATCTGTGGCTGCACGTGGGCAGAGAGTCTGGCTCTGCTCCCTGCAGGTGCTCCAGCTTCCACCTCATCTCTTTCACACTTGTGAAGTTTTAACAAGGCAAGGGAAGGAGAAGAGATCAGACAATTCAGACCAGGCCAAGTGGGGAGGTGGTCCCTCTCTCTAAAACGCTTCCGGCAGGAGTCAATCTGACTTGATTTCTGCCTCAGTGTTTCCCACTTTTCAGGGAAACAGGACAACTGTGCTAGAACTCTTTTAGCTTAGGATGCCATCTTCTGAAGTACTGAGGTCATGAGGCAAGGAGCTCTTACAGATGGAATTAATATCCTTCTATAAAAGCTCTGGAGACCTCTTCTGTCTCTTTGCTTGAACCTTCTGAGCACAGAAGGAAGTCCATGAACCAAAACTAGATACAAAATATGTTGGCCCTTCGATCTTGCAGTTGTAGTTCCTACAAATATAAAACAAGCAGAATGAAGTTGAATTGGGCAGCCAAATAGCTCATAGGATTAAAGCTCCTGCAAGCAGGCGCAGGGGCTAGGAGTTCAATCCCCAGGCCTGCTCTGCCAGCCCTGCCCTCGTGAGCACTGAGATTGCAATTAAGACTGGCACGGTGGCACGCACCTATAATCCCAGCTCTTGGGAGGCTGTAAGCAGGTGGATCACTATGAGTCTGATCTAGTAGTGAGACACTGTAGACCCTTCTCTTAAATACAAACAAAAACATAAACAAAAAACTGAAACAACAAGAAAAGAAACAAGCAGTATGAACTTCCATTATTATGTATATAATCTAGCCTATATTAATTTGTTATGGCAAGCCAAACAGATGGAGAGCATGTGTTTATTCTAAGTGTTTTCTCTTTTTGTACCTTAGCTTAGTGGTGAAATGGCTGAACAGGTATTCTTAATGTTATGTCCATGTTATCAGTTATTTAGTTCATCATTAACTCTTCTAGTCTCTTCCAAAAATGTTCTCCTGTGTTTTCTACTAAAAGCTGTGGTTTTTATTTTTATACTTTTTTTTTTTTTTTTTTTTTTTTTTTTTTTTTTTTTTTTTTTTTTTTTTTTTTTTTTTTTTTTTTTTTTTTTTTTTTTTTTTTTT
>PVKA01016109.1:18105-31384 GCA_004027165.1 Ctenomys sociabilis | reverse complement strand
ATTTTTATACTTGAAAAAAAATATTTTGTGCTTTGTGAGGTGGATGTCAAAATTTGTTCTTTATTCTGAGGCTACCCAGCTTGTTTAATTTTATTTAATTAAAGATAAAATTTTCACTAGTATATCGCATATCTGGTAAAAATTAGGGCAAGATACATTCTGGAACTGTTTTTATCCCTCACTTTGAATACTCTCTTTCCTGGGAAAATTTTATATTGCCTTGATGCATACAGGTTGATATTTAGTTTTGAAATTTGATTGGTTCATTCATTCAGTTCTGTTCAGATTTTTCACCTCTGATCTTTTAAAAATTTTCTCCATTTTATTTTTCATGGGCTTTTCAAACCTCAAATTGATTTTGAAATTATGTGGTAACATGAGTTAATATGTAATACAATCTAAATTAACAAAATTCAGTCTTAGAATGTACATGTTGAATAAAACTTATGATATAATTAATAAATATATTTAATACCCAGTATCATGAGAAGTGTGATAAAATAATATGCTTAAATTAACTATTCTACTTAACTGTTAGCAAATATCTGCGCATTTTGTATCTATTTGATTTTCTTCCTTTTTTTTCTTTTAGTATACAGGGCTGGGGAGGTAGCTTAGCAACCTGAGCGCTTATCTTGCAAGAGTGAGGTCTGGAGTTTGAACCCAATACATTATGCCATATTGGTCTTAGAACTCGGGTGTGCCATGCCAGCCCCGAAACCAGGTGTGGGGGTGCTGACCATAATCCCAGCACTGGGGAGACCCAGACAGGAGCATCGTTGCAAGTCTGAGCTGTATGGCAAGATGCTGTATGCATATATATATATATATATATATATATATATATATATATATATGTATGTATGTATACTAGCTGCTGTATTGCATGATGTTATCTTTTCAAATTAATTGCTTAGGTTACCAGATATAAGCCTGTAGACCTGGTTAAGCAAAACAAAACCAACAAAAAAATATAAGAAATTAAAAAGACAAAGAAAAGAATAAAAGGAAAAACTATTGAGCGTTAACTGTTCCTTTCAAAAGCCAAGCAGAAATTGGCAGTGCAATTATCCACGCTGTCATTTATATGCACATTAATATATCTTTCCTCCTTTCTTTTACCCTTTCCTCTACCCTGTTTTTCTTTCTTTTTCAATCGATTCTTTCTCTTTCACAGTACCTTATTGTACTTTTTGGATTTTATTTACTCTTTCAGGTTCTCACACTAGCGAGACAGTGCAATGTTTTCACATATGGATCTTTGACCTTTTTTCTTTGTATTGAAATTGTTAAAGCTGTAAATAAAGAAACAAACACAACATAGGTAGCAAGAAGCAGGGAGATCTTTGTCAAGGGTGAAGGAGAGAAAAAGAGGGGGAAGAAAAGGGAAAGCAGAGAGGGGAAGGGAAGAAACAAGAAAAAGGAAAGAGAATAAGTAAAAATAAAGCTTTAGCAAGTGGGTAGGGGATCAAGAGATATAAGGAACAAGGAGGGACTTGAGGGTAGATGATGAAAAAGAATTAAACTGTGTTATGTACATGTCCCAGTTCCCGCAGCAAATAAAACTGTTATTTAAGGCAAATAATACTCACAGAAATTAAAATTATTAAAAATCAATGATAAATAACATTGGGTTTAACAGATTATCAAAGTCCTGGGTGGGAAACTTTTCTCTAAATCATTACCAGTATTAGTAATTGCCACTTTTGATTTTAGAGTTGTCATCTAAAATCAGATACAGCCTGACATGCAGTCGATGATGAGAAAGATCCCTAAGATACATGAATTCATGATGTGTTCCCACCGTTCTGCAGCTCTGAACCCCTGAAAATTCAAGAGCACAAACCTACTCCTCTGCTTTTCTGGAAAACCACATTTCCCAAAGCTTGAATGAAAAGCACAAGTTCTCTGAACTTTATCTTCATTAAATTCCTTTCTTCTTTGAAACTAATGCCTTTGAAAGGGGATACATTATGTAAATGTTCACTGTATTCTAATCATTCAACATCCTTTCTTTCTTTCTTTCCTTCTTTCTTTCATGCAGGGTCTTGCGAAGCAGCTTGAAATCTTAGCAATCCTCCTGTCTCAGCCTCCCCAGCACTGGGATTAGAGGTGTGCACCACCACGCAGTTTGGTTTCAGTGGCCAATTTGATGCTGGGCTGGAGCGGTATGTAGTACCTGGTATCAAACCCAAGTCCTCCCACTCTCCAGGCAGCTGCTGGGACCACTGAACTGTCTCTCTAATCCAAAATACACTTTCAAATGTCATAAAATATATTGAATATTTAGTCATTTAGAAGAGGCTACATGTTGCAAGAGGGCGCAGTGGAGAAAGGTACAAAAAGCTGCTTCTCAGTGTTTGAGACACTGAGACAGAGAACATCTCCTTCACAAATGAACACATTACGAAAGCCCCAACCTCAGCAACTTTGGGCCAAGTGCACACCTCAGGGAGGAAAAAGACTATATTGATTTTTAAAGGGACTTCTCAAAATGCCTTATCATTCCAATACTATTTTTTTTTCTTTGGTGGAACCAGGAATTGAACTCAGGCCCTTGTGCTTGCCAGAGAAGCACTTATTCCACTGAGCCATTTTCCTAGCCCCTATTCCAATACTATTTTTGAAATTCTAAAATTTTACCTAACTACGACACACAGAAGACTTAAAATTTTATTTTCTACCCTATTGCTAAAATTGATTATGTCAAGCAAAACTCAGCAGAATAACAGAAATCATTTCCCAAATCAATACTGAATTACATGAATCAATACTAAATTACAAGAATCAATATCAACTGACAAGAATCAATACTAAATTACAAATGGCCAATCCTTGTGTTTAAGTTCTTGACCAGGAAAACACATAACAACAATAACATTATCTAAACCGTGCTTAGTGCTATCAAAGGAAAAATAAAATATGTCATTTGGAAGGAAGGGAAATGCTCTCCTGAGTTATATCTGCTCTCTCTCTCTCAATATCTGCTCTGCTCTCTCCCTTTCATGTTGCCGGGGAAAGAAATTTGTTTGATAAGCGTGCGTCTTCCTTGTGAATTCTTCTATAAAGCAAACACATTTTCTAAGACACATCCGATGTATTATCATAAGGCTTATTATCTTCCAAAAGAGAGATATTTAAATGTATCTAAAATATCAAAACTACATTCCTAAGTCACATGTTTTCAGCTGAATAAATCTGACAGGATAATAATATAAATGAAAGGAAACAAAAATTCAGAACAAAGAGCTGAGGACATTTTTTTTGTAGGCATTTTCAACTTTAAGTTTGGCATAAATAGTAATCGCTCTGGAGATAATAAAAGGCATCAGAGAGTGTGGAGCAACTGAACTCTATAAATTCTTCACGAGAGTAATGCAGTGTTCAAAGTGAAATGGGAAGGATACAAAACATACTGAGAGGGTGGAAATTTTAAACCTAATTACTAACTCAGAGTTCTGTTAGAATCATCTCATATAAAAGGTTGCTGAAATGCTTCTAATTAATGACTTAAGATAGATAAGAAATATTTCAGATGCACTGCTCTGAAATATAGGCTCTCATAGACTAAATTAATATTGAGAAATATCCCAGCAACATTTTAATTGTTTATGGTAATATCGAGTGACCTACTACTATTTTCTTATCTTTTTAATGTAATAGAAAATCCCAAATGTAGAATATATTCTAACTAATCATTATCATCAATTACAACAGCAAAGGGTTTTAATTTAATAGGTAATTCATTTTAATATTTAAAGTGTAAATGTTAAAATTCTTTCTTTTTGGTACTAGGGATTGAACTCAGTACCCTGTGCTTGCCAGGTAGGCTCTTGCACCACTGAGATGTGTTCCCAGCAAAGAATAGCTTTTTAAACATTCAATATGGGAGCCAGTAAGATAGCGCAGTGGACTAAGCACCTGCTTTGGCAAGTGCAGGGACCAGGCGCATTGAGCTAGAGAAGGAGTCCGTGCATGGTGCTGCATGCCTATAATCCCACTGGGGCAACTAAAAACAGGAGGATCACCATGACTCTGAGCTGCTTAGTGGAACCCTGTACCAAATATATGAATGGAAAAATGGACATTGAACATAGTATTTCCTTACATTGACCCTCTACTGGATTACTTTTTTTTGTATTTTTTTTTTTTTAGAGGAGAGCCGACAGGGTGTACAGGGTCTCACTACTGGATTGGACTTGTAGTGATCTGCCTGTTTACAGCCTCCCAAGAGCTAGAATTACAGAAACACACAACCGCGCTCAGTCTCAATTGCCATCTCAGGGCACCCCGGGGGTGGGGCCAGCTCCGCAGGCCTGGGGATCGAACCCCGGGGCCCTTGAAGCTGCTTGCAGACACTTTAATCTGCTGAACTCTCGGCACTTATTTCATTTTTTGAAAAATATTCTCATTTTTTTCTCTCTTTTCACTTATATGGTTTCATATCTTAGCTTTGCAAAGGTAAACCAACCAAAGCAAATTAAATAAGACCTAAACACAAGCATATCAAAATGTTTACTTGCTTCAAAAATCTCTGGTTTTTCCTTCCTTTCTCAATTGGTAGGGGTGGTACATGGCCTTGCTCGCTCACAGATCTCTACTGTGTTTTCAAGGACTAGAATCTCTGCTTTAGTAAGGGCAAAGTCTTCCGAAGATGTGTTCATCTTTGGTACGCCCTTTTCTTCTTTATGCATGTCTTCCCAAACCCCTCGTTTTCACTGTCAATCTGCATAAAGTCTCTCTGGGCCCTCAGCCTCCTACATGCCTCATAATCCAGCCTGTGCAACCTCTTCCTCTGATTCTCGGTTCTCCTTGAAGCTTAGTTTTCCTACTTTAGATACCTTCATAAGAACTGTATGCTTAAAGTCCTCTCTTCTTACCTAGAAACGAATCTGCTGGTTTCTTTCTGCACGCTTTTGAAGGCTGAAACTTCTCATTATTCCCAGCTTTACCATAATGCGAGTCTTTAAAATCTGTTGCCTAAACTTCTGAACAGAAACTTTATTAGACGAAATGCATGTCCTGTTTTGAAAACAGGGTTTACTTAAAAACACAGCATCTAAAAATTAAGTTTGTGTCACTTAAAACCTAGATATTAGGCACACTGACTGAAAATTATCTTCGGGTCTTTTGGAAACCATATATTTGACAAACATTCTGAACTTCCATATTTTTCTTAAGTAATTGAATATCTGGCAATCATTGCCTGAGTTAAACATGTGTGTGTGTGTGTGTGTGTATGTGTGTAGCTGGCTCAGCCTGCCCGGGGAGTGGGTCTGGTGCGGCACGTGGTCCCAGGAATCCAACCACAGTCCCAGAGCTTGCCTAAGCTTGCCCAAGCAGGTGCTTTAGACCACTGAGCTGTACATGGCAGTAGAAGTGAGCAGCTGTTGATAAACCTGTCCCAGCACCACAGGAGGCTGAGACAGAAAGAACTCAAGGTTGAGTTCAGATTATGCTCAGCATAACTGGGACATATTTCAATACAAAAAGCCCTTGGACATTTCCATACCCAGTATTATGAAAAGAAACCTATCTTAAAAGAAATCCTTTAAACACAGAAGATGAGAATTTTCTCAGATTATCACATAAACCTCACTGGGAAGATATGTGACAAAACATGGACAAAGTACAGAGATTCGGCATTTTCAAACTTATATTTAAAAATTCAGATTATAAACAGTAGTAAGAAAATATTTTTCTTAATTCACAGAATATTTACAAAACCCAAATTCTCTAATTCCAGACAAAAATAAACTACAATTTTCCCTAATTACTAGTGCTTCCTGCTGAGGGACATTGTAATTGCTTGTAGATTTGTCATAGTAAAAATAGATGCAATACACATTTTTAATCGCAGAAAAATGTCGTTCTTTTTATGATTTCCAAAGTATTTTCAGGCAACCGTTTTTATTTGCATATACTAATTCAATCATTTTTAAATAAAGTTCATTTTCTATTATTCATATTTTTGTCTTTTATTGTCTTATTAATTCAGAAACATTTAAGAGTCATTAGATACATGCTTCTCTCTTTTCCCACCACTGGGGTGAGATGTTAAAGTCATGCTCCTATTTTACATAAAAACAAGACAGATACACACAGAGGTTGTGGCCAATGCATAAATTGTTGGCCAATGCTGTCAAATGCCCACCCGGAAATAAGGCTATGTACATATTCCTTCTGAAATTCCCTTAATGTTTTATTGAAAACAAGCAAGACAATAGTCTTGTTAAATAACTCAAATGATTTTGGAATACTAATTCTATAGAGAAACATTGAATCTTGTTTGGTAATGTGCTATTTCAAAATGCTGACCTCAGTTTCAGTAAAGGAGTAAGACAGTATAGTGATAATATTTACTGTAGTTCATGGCATTTGCCATTTTATAATTTTGTTTCTAATTGTTTTGGATTTTATCTATTTATTTTGAGAGAGATGATCTCACCATGTGTCCCACACTGTCCTCTAACTCTTAGTAGGGCTTCTGCCTCAAGTTCCCAAGCATGCTACATGGTTTGGCTCATTACATAAATATTTTAAGCATTTACTCATTTTATATTTCTAGACTTAAAAAGATCAGGTTTCTAATATCTTATCTTTCTTTTTGCCATTTTGGGGCTAGAACTTGCAACCTTGCACTTGCCAGGCAAATACTTATGCTGCTGAGCTATCTCCCCAGCCCTTATCTTTTAAATTGATGGGAAATTACTCTAGACCTCATCTACCTAGTCTGAGCTCTTTTCCTCTTCTTGAACTTTTTCTCGGGAGAGATAATTATTTTAGCTTTATATTTGTCTTTGTATAAAGTAATATAAGATAGGACTTTATCCTGTGTTCTAGTTCATCTAATTTGGACATAAGCTATTGACTTTTTCTAGTACTTATTTGAAATGAACCCACACAAAATCATACGTCTCTAAATCATGCATGTGCACATGTGCATACACATACAATGTTGTTCCATCTCAGGGTGCATTTATGTTTCTTATACCTAGCCAGACTACCCCTCTCCATCCTTAATCAATAGAAGTTCTTTGAGTCATTTAGGATAGAAATCATGAATCGGCAAAGTGCAGCACTCTCAACAGGTCTTGCCCTGAGTGCCAACGCCCTCAGCTTTGGGGTCTCTTAGGTATAAAGTCCTGTTCTCACAGCACATAGCCCTAGGTCCTAGGCAGCCACTGTTTGCTACCTAGCAGCCCAGGCTGACTCTTGGCAGTGAGAGGTTGCTCTTTTTAACAGTTTAGACAGAGTTGGTGCTGTGGTATGGGATCTAGCACTAAACAATTTCTTCTAGAACAGTCCAAAGTATGTGAGAGGAAAACTGTTCAAGGAGCAGCAGGTCTGTGAGTAGACTAAATTCAAGGTTGCTGATTGGTGCATATTTGAGCCAGTTAATTTGACCTAGTGATGCCCACAGATTAAGCTTATTGAGTTGTCCAAATTCGACTCTGTTGCTCCATTCAAACTGAAGTCTGCTTTGGGCAAGGGTTGTCACATCCCAGACCCTGAGCTGGGCATCCAGGATGGCTGCAGTTCTCCTGATAACAGCTCTGGGGAGCACTGGATTTCAGACAGCTGAACTGACAGATGTTTGGGTGTTTTCCAAAACAGCAGGGCTGAATTGGGCCTGTGGTTGCTCAAGAACTTTCCAGAAAGGTTATCACTGATAACTGCAGCTTACTGCAATTTGGGAGTTTGGGAGATTCATAAGGGTCTTGGATATCTTCCTGATCTTTGACACATCTGTGTGGGTTCTGTCTATAGCATCACCTGGAGCTGAGGGTGGACACTCTGGCCATTGCCTGAGCTGTGCCTCCTGGTATTGCAACCTGGCCTTGACCTCATCTTAGGGAAGCCAGGAGGACACTGAGGCAGTATGCTTAATGTACTAAAGCCAAGTGAAGGACACAAGGAGGATACACAGGACAGCTGTCCACTGAGCCTTGACCCTCAAATCTTTCATAGCTAAAGGAAAGGGTTGGGAATCTTCCCGTTCAATTGCATGCACCAAAGGAGATAACGCTGCATCTCATTTACTGTAAGGCAGTGTCTAATATGCATAGGCCTCTATGAGTTTGGTCCCTCCAAGGAATGCAACAAACATAACCTTTGTTATAAAGATACAAATTTGTTCACCTCCCCAGTGAAGTTGGCTAGCTTGCATACACACATGGTCACTTTAGGCACCATGTGCATGTAAAATACATGTGGTATTATGTGTGTAAAAGCTGCAATCATGGTTCTTACTTCAGAGCTAGTTATTTTTTATCTAAAAACATGTATATATGTTATATATGTAGAGAGAAAACTCTTCTAATTTTTGTAATTCACTGGCAGTCATATAACATTCTTAATTCTTACTCAATATTAAAAAAATGTTCATTCTCCATTATGTTTGGGGACTGGCTTTATTTAGGGATGTTTGTAGAATTTTTATTTTCAAGTATATTCTTTCAAAAACAGAATTTCATGAAATATTATTTAGATAAGTCTGACACTAATAATAACATACATATAAATATTGAATATGTGCAGGAAAACAAAAGCATATGCTAGAACGTTACCATAAAATTTAATAGTGGTGTTGTCTAATTTATTTACTGACAGAATCACCTGTATTCATATTTACTAGGTAAACAAAAAGGATTTGTCATTTTTCTGCTATTTATAAAATTACCTTTTTTTCGCTGAGTATGCAGGTGAAGGAGTAATAAAACACAGAAACTATCATAAAATATCTCAGCATCTTTTAAGATTTATTCTCTTCTAAAGTAGTAAGTCATTAACTATTGTGTAAATCACAGTAAAATAAGCCCTATGATTCCACTTATTTTCTAAAATGTCAAAAGATAATAAATCTTTTAGCTCATAATCATCCTGCCATAGCAGTTACTTTATTGGTGAAATAATATATTCATCATGAATAAATTTTAACAGTAACACTAAAGACAAATATAATATAAAAATAAATATATATGTGATTATTTTTTGTTATTAAAATAACTCACCTTTTGAAACCTTCAAAGGCTAACTAGACATTCTACTTTAGATCATAGGTTTTAATACTTCAACTATGTTCATAGAATATTGGACACTTCATTATCAGAAAATTATTCAAATGGCCGTGAAAATTTCCCTCAAAATTCAGAAAAAAATGTTCACATTTGGAAGAATAAGATGAGAGGTATTCAGCCATGGTCTTTATATTGCACGTTTCTGTCTTCAGTGTAGTTGCTCAGATTACAAACAACAGCATACAGTTAGTCAATGTGAAAATTTTCAACATTAACTACTACTTTAAGAAAAAATGGAAATTAGTAGTACAGTCATCTCAGCTATCCTGCATGCATGATTTTTCCCTTACTTTTTTCCTATCTTTTGTCTTATCCCTCATTTTGATTATTTATTGTATATGTTCAGTTTCTTTCTGTTTTACTATATCTATTGTACCTTTCAGATTTTTATTTATTCTTTCAGGTTTTCACACTAAGGAGGCAATGTGATGCTTATGCCTGTGGGTCTCTTTTATTTCAATTATGAATATAGTCTCCAGTTACATTCATTTACCTATAAGGGCCTTCAGCTTTTCTTTCTTTATAGCAAAGTAATATGCCATCACACAAAAATACTACATCACTTTTGTCCACTCCTCAGGTGATGGGCATTTTGGATTTTTCCAGAGTTTGGCTATGACAAATTGTGCTCCTATAAACATGGGTGCACATACGTCACTATGGTGTGATGCTTTCAGTTCTTTTGGGAAAATATTCAGGAAGAAAATAGCTGGGTTGAGTTAAAAACAAACAAACAAACTTCTGAAAAAGCTTCAAATATAATGACTAAAAATGTTTCATTGTGAGATGTAAAAAAATACAGTGAAATAAATAAGTGTGTGCATTCTCACCAATTAGAATAATAAATAGGGAACTTCATTCACAAAAAATGAATTCTTTGAAATGTTGAGCAATTATTGAATCATTCCTGTAAAACCAGTTTAACTGTTAAATTACAATTGTTTGCAGAAGAAGGAGAGTATGTGCCTTTGTATAGTCTTATTGAGAAGCCCTAGTAGGATTTGACAAAATGTTCATATTAGTCGATTTTAAAACATGGAAATAAATACCCCAGTAATACAACTGAAAACTGAACCCAGGCATTGGCACAACTTAAAGACAAACTCTACCAGTAAGCTGCAGCTCCAATTTCTTTAAAAAAATGCATATATATATATATATATATATATATATATATATATATATATATAGACAGACAGACAGACAGACAGAACCTAAATAAATTTCCAAATTGGCTTCACATTTGCAAACCTTTTTACTCTGTCTCCACCAATACCTAGATTTCAGGCATGCAACAACTTGTCTGAATATAGGCATAAAATATTAACAAATATATATCTTTCAAATAGATAAAGTAGCTATAATAATAAGCATTTTTTCAGCAAAGTAGAGATCTTGAGGAATTGCATTGTCAAATAAAACTATCATACAGTACTGAGCTCAGTTTATTAGTGGTAGATGATAAATTGATTTTCAGAACTAAACTGTCAGACTAACATGCCATTGGAAGTACATGTTAATTTTCTTGCAATTCAAACAGTGCTTAAAATACAGACATTTAATATTACCTTAAGAAAGATTATGGAGCCACAGAGGAATGTGATCTATGACATATAGTGTGCCTAAGGAGAGGCCGTGACTCATCCACAAGGCTGACACTGACAAAGGATCTACAAAGTGAGGTACGTGGTTACAGGATAAACCCTGAGGGGACTTGACTGACCTTATTAGGTACAAAAGTTACATTTCTTGTTATATAGGTCTTATTTATCTTGGTCTTAACCATCCAGCAGAAAGGTATAAAAACGAGGTATAAAAAGTAAAGCCATGTTAATATGCTGAGCTGGGAATGGCTCAAGTCAACAACTTCTGTGAATAACCCACTATTATTGTGGACTGCTGGACTGTGTTGGATTGTTTTGCTGAATTCATGCAGCTATAGTATTTAGATGCAAATGGAATACCCATCTATGACAGGACTAAATAAAAAAAGTGGCTACAAAGAAGGACCATTTTGTATACAGAATAGTTAGGATAGATATACAGCTACTTTCGCTTAGCTCAATGAGAAGATTTGTACGAATAGTGTTTGGACAGGATATCCTGTCTGTTTCTTATGTTATGGATAACCACTAAGAAGATAACAAAGTAGTGTATTAATTATTGAAACTGTCCTATTAATCAGCTTTGAAACTATCTCATTGATATTTGTTTCTCAAAAAAGATTACCTTAAGAATAGATTATTTTAAAAATACTGTTATACTAAATGTACATTTATCAGCTAGGGATTGTTGTCTTATTTGTTATGTTTCTTTTGCAATCAAAATTCTTGGATCATAGTCTTGTCATTTCAGAATAAAATAAAACAATAAAATCTGAAGCTTTGACAGCCAAACTCCCATTCATTTGTATGATACACACTAGTAATGAAAATACATTTTCCAACAAATGAGAAGCTAAACTTTATGTTAACTTGATGATGGATATTTGCATAAAATTTACCTATGTCCTTTGAAATGAACCTGAATATATTTACACTAAATTTATTGTATAATAACCATGTGCAGGTACCCCAACTGCTACATAGAAGGGAACTATCTAGTGTTAGTTTTCACTTATTTTATTTGTAAAGCTATTCATGGTAATGAAAGAGAAAGCAAGAATTTTAGTATATTTAACTTATTGAGTTTATGCCACGTTAACTCAAAACATGTCACAGGAAATTTGAAGTACTATCCAAGTGAATTTCTACTCTATGGTCTTCAAAATATACTTACAATTTTATTCCTTATTAGAAATATATTTAGAAATACTAAAACCACATTAAATATAAGTAATACAGTGAATTAATTTTCAGTGTGCAAATGAGTATTATTAGAGCTTGCCCTGTAGCAATTGCTCTTATCAAAGGAGAACAGGTTAGGCAAATGCAAAGATGAGGGACTCACTATAACTGGGAGAAGCAAGAATGAAGACCTTTATATAAATTTGTGAGGAAGACGCGTATTGCATAAATGTGCTTGTGGATCGATTTTCATTCTATTAATGAGTATTTTTCTGTCATTACAGAGATAGCTGCTTTGTGCCTGGTGTACTGTATTTCTTTCCTTTTCTTCCTCTCATCTATGGTTCGAGTTTCATCTTCAGCAATTATCATAAGCTCTCAATCTCATTGGGTCATGGGACTGCTTCTCTGTGTATTTATAATGCAAAGTGATTTCACCGCATGAGTATTTTGCACTTGGTTGTGCTGGGGGGAGAACTATCACAGCCTGTGCTTTGGTGTTTCAAATTTAAATATTTAAAAGTGTTACTACTAATCTAGGATATTATTTGGAATATTATTGAGCACTTACTATACAGAATATATGATTGAAATATATAGCAAATACATGCAATAAAATATTACAGTACAGATATTGCCATTAAAAATTTTTCACATGTACAGGACCCTAGGGGTATTATTATTATTTCTATCAGCCTTTTATTCCCAGTTACTTTGTGGGACAAGTTACTCAGACTTAAGAAATACTGACTTTTAAAATATACCCACATTACTTTTTCTTTAATTTTCCATAACTTTATGCAGACATTGACAAATAAAAAATGGAAATAGGTAAAGTGGGCAATTAATGTTAATTTAATTGGACATGCTGAGGAATGCATTTGGCTTATTCTTCCATCTTTCATGTCCTCCTTTCAGTCTCCGTTCCCCATGCAGCAGGTATTTCTGGAATCTCATTCCACAGCAGGAAAAGATCGCCTTGGTATCTGGAGGATCTTCTGCCCAGACAGATAATCTGGGGTAATTAGGGAAAGAGAAGAGCTGATCAACAATTTGCGAGTTAGTCCTTCTTGCTCCCACACTGAAAATGGTTAACTGAATAATTTACTCTTACTAAATTTTATTTGGTTATTAGTACATGCTTGCTGCCCATGGTTACATTCACCTTGGGGAGCAGCTGTGCGTACATAATACATTTGATTTTTGTTTTCTGTTCTCTTTACCTTTCTACTCCTTGGCCCTCTTGCTTTTGCAAAATATTTGTCTTCTAGCTTTACATTATGTATCATTTGTTTTGGTCTTCATTTTATTTGCTTTTTTTTTTTTTTTTTTTTTTTTTTTTTTTTTTTTTTTTTTTTTTTTTTTTTTTTTTTTTTTTTTTTTTTTTTTTTTTTTTTTTTTTTTTTTTTTTTT